>WEKW01007587.1:59513-106480 GCA_013389905.1 Sula dactylatra | reverse complement strand
CGGAGCGGCGGCCCCGGCTGCCGGCGGTGGTGAGGGGGCTGCGGGCCCTGGGGGAGGCGGGCGGCGGGAGGGACCGATAGCCCTCGCCCTTCAAGGCGCGTCCTGAAAGGAGGCAGCGGAGGCGGCGTGCTGCGAGGCGGGCGCTCGGTCAGTGAATCGGCTCCGCAGGGCTTCGGGCGTTGGGCATCGGCACTGGGGAGACTACTCTAAACTATGAGGCGCTGTTTTCAAGCCAATGCGAGGGAAATCTGACGTTCCAGAAGCCTGCAGGAGTCAAGATGTGCCGCCAACGTTATCCCGAGGAACAGACTTGACGTTCAGCGGCTCCTGAAAGCCCCCGCACCCGCTGGGACTTCGCAGGTGCCACCGCCACCGCCGCAGGTCCGGCTGTGGGGCGAGGCACCCCTCGGACTCGAGCATCAGAAAGAAGCACGTGAAGTATGAGCTGATAAAGGATGACCATCGGCTATCTGAAGCCAAAACTATTGAATAAATACAGTCCCCATTGAGCTCAGCTCTGCTGGAAGATAAATTTAATGAGTCTTAGCTAAGAACTATTTTCATCAATAGATACGCAGTGAGTGTTTTTCTAGGGATGCAAACCCCTGTCCTTTCCTTGTGTAAGCTGAAGCTTGGAAATGGATACAGTAATTCGTATTGTTTTGATAGAGTTAATTAAGTGATGCAATCCAACATTCTGAAAATGAAATCATAGGGATACACTTGCAAACAGTCTGCTCTATAATTGAGCTCATTCTCCAGCCACAAGCTTTATCTAAGAGATCTTGAAAGGTGAATCTTTTTGACTCATGGAAAAAGCTCTGTGGCATGGCAACGTTTGCCTTCCTCAGCAGACTAGTGGGGAACGCACGGGACTCCCCGGCTGCGCTCCCTAACATAAACCATCGACATTGGAAAGCCTCTTCGGCCCCGATGGAGCTAAAGCTCCTCATTCCGCATGTGGTAGCATCATCAAAAGTTCATTCTGATCTAGAAATAACTGACTCCTCATTTTAACAGACTAATTTCTGAGTCTGCCAGGACAGTGGGCTGCCCTACTAAACATACTGGGTTAATCACCATGATGATATTAGTACATCTCTGTAGTTAGTGCATCTACACGCTTAGTTGCTGGGTGGCATTCACCTAGCTCTTCGAGGCCTGTACTTGCCACGCTGACCATTGGCCACCAGCAAGAACCCTGAGAGAGCCTGGCTCTACATGGCTTCTAACGCTTCTGGGGTCCTAGCGGGCCCCAAGTGAGAGCAGCAGGAGCATATGTAAGCAATGATGCAAACCCACGTCATCCTCGTTAGAAATCTACTCAGCAGCAAGAACAGAGCCATCCATTTCTGCAGAAATTCTGGAGCGCCATCAGTTTGCACTGCTGAGTAGAAAAGTAACCATAGACTTGAGAAATGCTCAGAGTAATAATTACTGAAAATCAGCCATTTATAAAGCTCCTGAACATGACTTAAGGGAGATGGCAAGGACACAGGAACTTTACTCCATTACACTGTATATGAAGTGAGTGTAACATTCCTATAAAAATGGAAATGCATACAGAGGGCAAATCTCCCTGTCATCCTCCAGGCTACTGGAAAATAGGAAGCAGGAAGATTTCCATGGAGAGGTGGTAGAGAAGATGCAATTATTAAAAAAAAAAATAAAAAAAAAGTCCTGCGTTCATTTCCCAGCGAGTACCCAAGCCTTCTAATTACTTCCTACACATTTAGAGGAAAAGCTAAAATCCAGTGGCCTCAGACGTGGACTCTGGCACGCCCTCAGGCACGGTTCCATTGAACGGGTCACTCCTACGTGGCACGGGCAGAGCGCCCCTCTAACAGAGGTGCTGTACATAACGCGTCACACAATGTGCACACTGCAAAGTTTAGTTCAATTTTATTTTCCACGGTTTTCGAATGATACATCATGCAGTCTGCCAGTGTATCCATCCACCTCTGATAGAATTTTAGAACGAAGATAAAAGACTTATCTCCACGGGATGGGGGAAGGAGGGTTCAGGTCTGCTATCAAGAGTTTAATACATTTCAGCATCATTTGATGCAATGGCAAAAAATTTCCCCTTGTTACCAGCAAAACGTGTCCACAATTTATTTTTTTCCTAAATTGAACACTACTGTAAAGATACATAGAGCCCAGAGAATACACATCTGCAGTACACATTACACACTTTACAAACTAGACATGTATAATTCTACAGAATGCCTCAACCCCCGTGGTTCTCCCACAACGAAAAGTGTTTCAATGGACAAGACTGTGAGAGTGAGAGAGGAACTGGTGGAGCGAGCGGTGTTCCATCCTGCACAGCGGATGTTCTCCAGTGCGCTTCGCAGTTCAGACAGGCACAGTGAAGACGAAAAATCAAAGCAAGGGTAGATTAAGATTATCCTGCCAAGTTATTTTTGGATTTCTTCCATTTCCAATTGAGATGTATTTCATTCGTGTTTACACAAAGTCTTTCCTCTCCAAGAACAGAAATTTGATTAGGCCTCCTTTTCTTTTTTGGCCTGCGTGACCATTCGGTTTAAATACCCATTTGTTCAAATGAAACAATGTTCAGCTTAAAATTCTTTCCTTTGTTTACTTCCATTCATCAATATTTCAAGCAAATGTGCTTCTTAGTCCATTAGGCTTTACAAAATGAAATTTAAAAAGTTACTCATAAGGTTCTGTAGGCAGAAATTATTGTATGAAGTTTTTTGTGACCTATTTTTTAGTTTTCAGTATATGCAGAATAATCCACTCTCACCCTTGTTGAGTTAAATACAAACTTAAAAATGCATCAGCCGAGATCTTTCCAGGTTTAAAACTTCCCTTGCTTTCGAGAAAACAAGTCGATGAAACGTGAACTCAAGGACAAACACAAGATATTTGAACATATCATTAAGAGAAGCTCAAGTGAGCAGGAAATACTTTTTAACTACTAGCAAAAAGAACAATATGCACTTTAGTTCCATCTGAAGTACGTTCTCCATTTGTGAACAGTATTTCCACCAAAAGTTGTCCCATGCATGACATTTTAAATGTGAACTTTAACCTGCGCTATACAAATCACAACTTTAAAATTGGCCTAGAATAAATATAACACAACATTCAAAGAGCAAAGAAAGTAAGACAGCATCAAGTAGTGGAAATAGCAGGAGACAGGTTTTGATCTCTGCAGAGCAGATGTGTGGTTTCCATTTCTGTATATAAAATGTGTAAGACCTAAAAATGGTACAAAAGTTGAATATACAATACGCAATACAAACTTAAGTTGCCTAATTAAAATAGGCTTACAGAACAAGAATCTATATATAAGCCGAGAAAGTTCAATTGACAGAATTAATAACTTCCAATCGAGTAACTATCTTCTGTACTTCTTTGGGGGGATTTTAGCCTCAAGCATCTTTTCAGCATTTCAGTTCTAGAAAGTCCTCCTGCAGTCTTGATGTAAAAGTTAACTTGGAGAACCTTACATTATTTTAGCTAGGTGAACTGACTGGCTGATCAGCACTAGCACAATTAAGAGATGTCAAAGCTAACTTATTACTCAAGCTGAAGAAAGCTGTCTCAACTGCCATACATAACTAATGGTGATGGTGCGAGGAACTTAATACAGCTTTTTTAAGCTAATGCTGCACCTACAGTCTATTTCCCTACCAAACCTTGAATGTGAGAGACAGAATAAAAGTTTTACTACAATACAAAATCTTTGACAGCATTAAGTTTGATATCTTTTCCAAGACAACTGTTTTAGAACCAAACCAAGAGGATCATTGGTTCATAGTAGAAATGTCAGCTCCGAACAGCTGATAAGATAGCACAGAGTAGTTCTGAATGAGTAATTTTATTAAAGATTGCATATGGCAAGTTCACAGTTCATTTTTCTGGCAGTGCACATGCACATAAAGAAAAAAATATAAAAACTTTGGAAAATACAAAATAAATTAAATACATGCAAATTTGCAACTTCATTAAATATTTTTAGCAAAATGCTCCCAAAATAGTGCAACAATAAAAAAAAACAAAACCAACAGTTAAATTAAGTCCAACTTACTTTGTAACAACCTAAATAATTTCAGTAGAAAAAAAAATCTAAAGTCAATTCACAATCTTTCAAAACGCTCTACGTTGACTAAATAGTTCTACATCTACCAAAAAACACATTCAGGAATAATAATTAAAAAAAAAAATCAATCTTAAACTAAATAAGAGCAAACATCTGCAAAACAAGACCAGAGGGCTATGCTCGGCCGTAACCTTCCTAGAATCCATGCTTCGTTAAGACGCGACGTTGCGTACTGTGCACACCTGAACAAGGAGGATGTGTGTGTGTGTGTGTGACGCAGAAGCGGTGGGCAGGGAGGAGGAGCGGTAGCTTCTGCCTGCCAGCGGAACCTTCCCAGAACGATTCCAGTGCCCCCTTGCTGAGAAGATGGAAACTTTCTGTCTGGCACGAAAGAGAGATCCAAGAAAGGCAAGCAAGCGGTCTCATCCTTAGCTCCGTGCACACAAGCGGACAGTCCGTGGGACGACTTGCATATTGTAACTCATAAAAACATCATTTTCCCCTTGCAGTTTGCTCCTCACCTCCTAACAAACGTATTCCCAAATCTGGTCTGCAAAGGACAGCTCGAGTTTACAACTCTCGCCTCCTTTTGGACTCTCTCTGTATAACTTTTTTAAGGTAGGGGCTGGGGTTTTGGGAGAATTTTTTCTTTTGTTTCTTTAAGGTAGCGTCTCTTCTGGTAGGGGACTCTTCACTCCGGTATCTGAATTCCGGCGTGAACGGATCGGGGCTTGCCGAAGGCATGCGGGAAGGGGAAAGGGGGGGATGCTTGTCAGCTTTTCCAAGACAAGATTTCCACAGCATTCTGAAAGTCTTCAAAATTTCATAGAGAACAACGCTTACAAACACATGGCTAGCCATCACACTCCAGGAAAACCCACCACCGTAGGGAGAACTACAAGCAGATCAGATCTTAATTTTAAGATAGGTCACACAGATATATTCATGTAACTACCAAACTTCAAAACCTAGATCTATACTAACAGATTTCTCTGCATCCCGTTTGATCTTTACCAGGTACTGCAATAAAGGTTATTTTACACAGTCCAAAGATTTTATCAGGATATTACAAATGGTTCTTTGGGGAAATTTACTTCTGAAAATGTAAGCAGTAAAATTAAACCATATAGCAGCACATTTTCATCCCCTAAAAATATAAAATAATATGTATATTATACAGTAAATCAGTCATGACAGAGCACAATCACCTGCCTTTGATGGCACTTGGTCATTGAATAATTAATTCTTTGATGCCAGAAGTCAGGATTTACTGATGCAACAGAGGACTTCGAGAAAGCATCGATCTGAGCGTAGAAGCCCCAACCCAACCAGCGCCAAGGGGTCAAACGCAGTCAGTGAGAGATTCTGAGAGGCAGACTTCCTATCGTTACTTAGATGGTTATGTTAAATACATTGTACAAGTATCTGTAGAAGAGTTGAGCCGAACACTTCTGTACACGTGGAGATCCTACGAAGCTCAAAATACCTGGGACCAGTGCATTGCAGATGGCTGTAGGAAGCGCAGGATGAAGAGGATGTGGATCAGGTTGAAGAGGGGGAAAAAAAGAAACTAGTGACTTAATGACAGTCCTTAACATGCTAAGTGGAATTGACCTGTCAAAAGAGAGCAAGAAGGGTAATGATAATTAGTGGACGTTTGCGATCAGAAAGCAGATGTGCAAGGTGGCAAATCAACCCATACCTGCACTTCACAGAAATGCGACGCGCAGCAACCAAAGAGCCACCATAACAGCGATGAAATGAGAGTCACCTAAAGCACAATTTTAACGGTTCCTGAAATTAGGGTTTCAGTTACTAAGTCTTGGAGAGGAATTTTGTCAGATCTATCTTTCCAGGCCACAAACTGGCACAGTCATAATGATACAATTCTCTTGATGAAACTCATTCTTTGCCACCGGTAGCATAGCGTTATGTCTTGCCTAAATACATCCTTAAACACTATCTGAAAGTCTAACTTTTTTCTCCCTTTTATCTCTCTGTTCTTTTAGTGGGATTTTTCTCTCCTCTGGCCAGACTTGGATATTCTGAAGAGCAGATGTGTGCATGTCTTACACAGGTAAGGAAAGTAACTGCAGTTGAGTTTGAAAACTTATTATAAAATGAAAGGCTGAAAAAATACAAATCCCAAACAACCCTTCTGTTTCTTATGCCTTCTGATAGAGAGGTGCTTTCCTAATAAATATATATACACACACATATATATAAAACTACATGTTCACAGAAATATATAAAGATATTTTATATAACATCCTGGTAATATATTATAAAAATATACTGTATAAATTTCTATAACATATATGCATAATATACAGGCAACTTTCTCACTAATTTCATAGTAACTCCATCCAGAAGCAAAGTTCAAGGCACCTTACCAAGCACAAAAGTGATTTAAAGTTGATTATAAAATATTTGAAATACAGACTTTTAAAAAAACTCTTGGGCTTGAACTCCCTCCCCCCACCCCCCCATTTCTCATTAGCCATATGGAAAGCACCACATCAGTAACTGAATGTGCCTAGCACGTTTTCAAATTAGCTAATACAAAATCAGCCTTACAGAAAGAGATGTGTTTTCCTCAATTAAGCATTTTCTTGTATAGCTATTTAAAAAACCCTCGTCCATATTCAAGATCAAGTTATAAAGATAAATAAATACATAAATATCAATGCATCGGTGTTTTTAAATTTCCCCTAAATTAATGGTGGGAATTGCAGTTAGCTCCTAATTGTCATCCTTATTAGCACCTTAAAGGAAACCAGGATGGTTATTAATTTATGCATCTTATTAGCTAGATTAAATATAGTTATTCATCTTGCTCAAGGATGGGGAGGTGCTGGGAACATACCAGAGGCTTTAGAATAAGGCACATACAGACCAGAGCCTGTTTGCACAGCGTATTTCACAAATACAGATCCCAGTACAAGTTGCTTTAATAATGTCAGTAGGCCATGACGGAGCATTACTGCAATCGTTAGCGTATCTGCGTGTCAGTCCTTTCCTTCTCTTTCGAAATGGGGTATCAGACAAGTTTGAGCAAATATTTGAAGGGCAGGACAGGCAGATAACCAGCTTCCTTCAGATTTGAGATACAAAAGCATCATCGTGACGATGAGAGCATCATCAACACATCTGCTCCTGGTCTGTCTGTCCAGGGTCTCCAGGCAGCGCCTGAGCATCCCCGATGCACCAGCTTGCTCACAGCTCTATCGATAGCAGGGGAGCGTCCTCCAGCCTGCAGCTCAGTCTCTGAGAAAGGTGTTGCAAAAATGGTGACAGCAACCCGAGAAGTTTGCATCCAGCACCTGAAGTGCTCTCCAACAAAGCCTCTCAAAAGTCTTGAATATTATCACCCATGCTTTTCCGGAGCCCCAACCTTGGCTGTCCCCGAGCTCTGCTAGTGACCCTCTGTTCTGTGTGCAGGGCCAGGTTTGGTCCGAGATGCAAGTCGAGCAGACTCAGAGATGATCTATGCTCCATCTGGAGAAAGTCCTTATTAAATCATGAGCTGCAGAAGCACAGCACCACCATGGCTCACCTCTCCTTGAGCAACCTGAGTAACAGGACCTGTGTCCTCCAGGTGGGGTGTAGAGGGGGGTTCTGAGCAGGTCCATTTCACGAATTTAAAGGCAGAACTTCAAAAGGAGCTGATTTGTACACTGATGTTGATCTCGCCACATATTTTAAGCATGAAACACAATTCAACATAGATTTCTACCACTTAATGCATTTTTCCCATTATTCGCTTCAATCGGGCAGTTACTAACTAGCACGCTGCAAGGGACATTCACGTTTGCTCAGACACTGCCTTTATGCCTCTTTCCATTTTTAAAACTTATTATTATAGGTTTTCTTTAATGATTTAGAAAAAAACCCATATGAAACCAGGTTGTATAGTGACTTTCATAATTTTGTGCAGTTTTTGGCCTAAACTTTGTGAGGCAGCATGAGAAAGAGTCCAAACGATGTGAAGGAGTCAATGATTCTATGATTCTAAAACAGTTTGGGTTTTGGTTTGGTTTTTTTGCTCCTATCTAAACCCAAATACATACCATAGTTTTTGCTTTTTTAATTCCCGGTATTATTTGAAAAACTTAATACTAACCTTTTTTGAAACCTGCACTGTGTTTAGTTATACTTAGAAAGTATTCCCGTAAGAGTTTTAAATATGACAATATACAACTAAGCTCTGTAGCTGACCAGCAGAGAAACTAATGTGCAGCCATCCACATGGTGTGATTTGCAGCTATTCGCACATGGGGAGTATTGCCCTTTAAGGTTTTGTCAAAATACTTCTCTCCAAAAAATTAAAAAACTTTGTAAGAATTACACTGAAGAACACATTTCAACCATTTCTATTAAAACAGAAAAGATTAAACTGTAAGAACTGACTCAAAACTATGCTACAGAGATAAACATTTAGAAATCCCCAAAGCCGTCTCCATGAAACCCTGGCATAAATTTAGCTACAAGGTTGTCACAATTCCAGCACCACCTTCTTACAGAAATACTCTACAACCCAAGCAGGACTTCTACTGCAGCAATTATCCTGTTAGCTGCACCAATGGGAATTCCCTTTCCAATAATTTCCAAAGTCTCGGCTTGAGTTATGCCTCAGGTAACAAACTGATTGCACTTGCATTTGCAAAAACGTCTGCAATGTAGACAGAGCGAGGAATTATCTCATAGAGATTTGCAGACGCTCCTTGGCCTCCTGAGTCTCCTCTTTAAGCCAGCTACCGGCAATTTGCAATTTCAGGACCACATTTTATTAGGGCCCACGTTTCTTTCTCTCCCATCTGCTACTGTTATTCATCAAACGCCGTGCTTTCTGGGGTGGAAATCATCTCCTTACGTCATGCACGTTGCACCTAGGCAACGTGGCCCAAACAGGGCGAAGTCTGAACTTTGTCCTGATGAGCCTCACAGGCTTGCCCAGCTCTGCAGAAGAAATTTTACCAATGAACTTCATAAAAACAGCAAAAGCAATACTGGCTGTTACTGAGGGGTAGGCTGCTGGGTTAATAAATCATAATCACTGACCAGTCTAACAGCAGTGTCTATTATGTTTACCGTGAATGATGAATGAACATAAGATAAATTGCCCCTCATCCAGGTATAAAATTTTCATTCCGGAGATAGGGTATGTTACTTGACAGCAAACATTTATACAGAAATCCCACCTTTATTTCACTGCTGTTAAATGAATATGAAAGAAAGTTCTGTTCTGATTCTACCTGTGTAGAACTGCGCCATTCAAAAGCACAGTGTAGTTCTACAGAGCATAGACACGTCTCAATGATACTATGGAAATAATCTGTATAAACTTTTCCCTGCACAAGTAGTACCTTTGCTAACACTCTTACTCAGGCCCCTGGGCTTCCATCCAACAAGCTCAGAATTCAGATTATTCTGATACTCCCAAAATCCTCTGGCAGCCAAATAGTTGCAATTTGCCAGTAATCTTCTTAACTGAAGGACCAAAAACTATGAGAACTGTCCTTCTTTAATCACTGCCTGGCCTTAGTTTACTACATCTTCAAGACATCTTTCTAGATGTGGGCAAAAAATCTAGGACCTGACTGACTTTAATAGCCAATTATAAAGCCTAAAATACGGTTCTCTGGAGTAGGAATCATAGAATAGAATCATAGAGTATCTTGAGTTGGAAGGGACCGTAAGGATCATTGAGTCCAACTCCCACGACATTTCAAATTGTTGCCTTACATATGATATGTAATACATAATACAGCCAGGTGTTAGACTCAATCTCGAGCCCTAAGGAAACTAGACCGATAAAAGCCATAAAGGAGCACTACTGTCAATTAAGAAAAAACACACACATACACACTTTTTAAATGGCTTCATTCCAACCTGTAGGGCTTCCATTTGGTTTTCAGAATTTTTTTTTTCTAATTTTTTTCAGAAACCATAAATCCATACGTTTACCCCATTTCCTCTAAATCTTCCATTTTCTTTTTCTCCACACCTATTGTCCATGAGCTCCACCGCAACACGTTCCAAGTGTGGCCTGAATCTGCTCATTCTCCACCACCCTCAAATCTAAAACTCAGCATCTAAAACATCTGAGAGGTATTGTGACTTCTGGTTGCTTTTTGTTGACTTCTGAAGTCCTATCTTGTTATACACCCATCTAGTTCTAAGTGTATTTATTTTGTTAAGAACTTTTATTAATCTACAGTTGTTCACTTGACATGTGCCTATACCAAATGCGTGGCCTGTTTGAGCCTGACACTTAATTTCATAGCAGATGGTATATTAAAGTCCCGCCCAGTTTAGGCAGGTAACATCTTTTTTCCCACAGAGCAGCTGTTATGATGTATGTCTGGAAATATTTTACATGCCTCTGTAACATACTCTTTTCCCTTTGCTCTTTCACTGAGGTGGGAATGCAATGGAGCAGACAGACAGTAGCTATCTCGCTTGTGAGATGGAAAAGCCAATTTCAGTTCAGAATGAACTAATGTACAAAAATACTCAGCAAAGACTTGCCCTAATTCATCCACAGCGAAAATATGTTGCTTGCAGCTACAGGGCTCATGGAAAACACAACGAACAGAAACAATTCGCACAATACAATAACAGCTTGAGTGCGACGTGATGGATGGTTTGCATGCATGCGTGACACGAAACATTCTCAAAAAAAAAAAAAAGAAAAAGAAAAAGAAAAAACCACCCAAGAATGCTGAGTGCCTAAAGGAAACCACATACTATCAGGAGAGAGTCGTAAACCAGAATTAATCCTCAAGGAGGGAAAAAAGCCAAACTTGGAGGGACAACTTAGCAGTCCACTGGCTGCTTTTCACAGCCACTCACTACCATCCAACTGTTAGTGTGCCTGTAACATAAAGTTACCATCTAAAATAATAGCAGATGTAAAATATCTCAGAAATAATGAGAATTTAAAGTAGTAAATGGGAGGGAAGGGTACATGAAGCAATCAGGGAATATGCTACTCATCTCTCCAGATGAGATTTTTGCTTAGGAGAAACCCTTAAGCCCTTGCAATTAAAGTAAAATATTTACATTTTGTCTGGAGAGAGCTCAGTAAGAGTGCAAAGCAAAAGAAACAAAAGTTTGCCAAACTGTGACACTCAAATGTGGAGAGCTGCGTGCTGCTGCCACTCACGGCTGCTCCACCCCTGTCCCAGGCTGGAATATCCTAACACTGAAACATACTCATGTTACAGAAAGCAGAAAATTATCGTGGCAGAAGGAACCTCTGGAACTCTATTTTTACTACATGAGTTTCACACCTCTAAGTGTGAATTTCAGTACAGATTTACCAAAGCATTTTAGTTTATTAAAAAAGTTTTAAGTGAAAAGTCATTAAAATAAAAACTCTCATCAGCAGCTTGCAAAGCATTCTAACAAGGCACTCCTCGCTTAAATTACTAATTTTCACAGTTAAATTATCAGCAAACAAATCCTACTAAAACTAGAAAAAAATACTGTGGGTCTTCTAAAAGCAAGACTGAAATAGAAGAAAACTGGGTGGCCAGTG
Source organism: Sula dactylatra (assembly GCA_013389905.1). Taxonomy (NCBI): domain Eukaryota; kingdom Metazoa; phylum Chordata; class Aves; order Suliformes; family Sulidae; genus Sula; species Sula dactylatra. Next base: position 94,862 of record WEKW01007587.1, on the reverse strand, counting down.
AAAGAACAGATGAGTAAGTTACTTTGGTCTTACTTCTCGTCTATTTGGTGTTGTGATAGTAGCTGGAGTTTGACATCCCTCCCCCTCGGATGGCATGGACAGCCGTTGGAGAAGACGCTGGGTAATGACCAGGGCGGATAGGCTTGGCTGCAGAGTCAAAGTAGGAAACCAAACAAGACATTTAGCTTTCACACAAAGTTCTGTACCTCACCTTCTCCTCGAGTACAAAGCCCATTGTTCCCAAACAAGGAGCCGCGCTTGGCAGAGTAGTCTGTAACTTAGCTCTGCGGAACACAGCGTTCCCTTATCTCAGCCAACAACAAATACATCCATTTTCTGCTTGTGACAGAGCCCTTTAACCATCCCATGCATGCCCCTCATCTCTGCAAAGATTATGGACCCACTTGGTGGTCAGTGATGTACCTTCTATGTCCAATTTGACTATTTATATCATAGCAGAAGATGCTGAGACAGAGCTGTCAATGCCTTTCCACAAGAGGTAGCATACAGCAGGAAATATTGTGTGCCACCTGATTCTTTCTCAGGTTTTAAGACACCAGTATTAGCATCACCATCCAAAACATCCTTCTACTTCAGCAATTCCAACAAACCATTTCAAAAATTGCCCCATCTTAAACACCATTTGGTTGTGTGCAACCATTCAGATTGTACCTCAAAGGTGTATCAAGCATTATACAGGGAGATTTTTTTGTCTCTACACAGTCTAAATTAAATCACAAGGACGAGTAATCGGGGAAAAAGAGAGGAAGGGACAAGGTCCAGAAAGGCAAGGAAAGAATGAAAGCAAAAGGAGAGTGTGTGGGGGAGGAGGAAGAAAGTGAGAGACTAATTTAAAGAGACAGGTTTTCGGGTCACTAGAAGGGCACACAAGACCCATTATACCATTTATTTACTGAGTTAAATAGCAGAGGCGCTTTAAACTTTAGGTGGGGCAGATTCTATTAAAAAGTGAAGCCTCTGAAGATTCCTGTGCAGCGGTGGAGAAGCAGACCCTGTGGTTTGTCCTGGACTGCTGCTTTCAAAGCTCTCGTATTTAAACACAAGCAAACAGACCAACCACGAAGTACGTGAGCAACCACTAACCCTTTAGCTCCATGTCCTTACCAATTTGAGCAGAGTGTGCTCTCCGTGCCATGTTTTTGGCTCTCACAGCCTCCTTAATGCGATCTACCTCCTGCTGGTACCGTTTGCGGTCTCGCATGGCGTTCTCCTTGGCCTCCTTCAGTGCACTCTCCAGGGCCTTAACTCTCTCTGCCGTAGCTCTAAGTCGTTTTTCCAGCTTAGGAAGCTCACAACGAAGATCTGCATTATCACGTACCAACTGCAAGAAAAGAAGTTTCAAAAATATCCTATGAGAAACTATGGGAAAGGTCCTCTTACAGAGGACAGAGGCAGAAAATACCGCCAATTCCTCTTCACACCTTGTATATTACCAATGAAAGAAACAGATTTCTTCCAGAAATGAGTGTAAAAAGCTGAATGTCAAAGAGAGATCTATTTTTAATCATGTAGTTCATTTGTCTAGCTGAGGTATGATATTAATTTAAATTTTCTAGAAAGTTCGAAGAACAAGTAAGTTTATTCCATTCAACAAAACTTCACAGATCTGATGGCAGAGGGTGAGGGCTCCAGGACAAACCCTGCTACTACAATATCCACATTTCTAGACTTTAAGAGCAACTGTGGCAGAAACTCGGCATTTCTTCAGAACGCAGAAATGTCTGGCACCTCACAGATACCTGATCACCTCATGATTTCAAAATGGCAATGCTTGAATATGGCTTATAGACAACACTGGGTATCACAAAAAATTCATCATCTCCACTGTCGTGCTTACCTACTTGTTCCCTACTCAAGCATATGAGAAAATGGGAGACTTCAATGCCTCAAACATTGCTAAGAAATCACTTAAGGCCTGTAGCTATAAATGTGACGATTATACGCAACTCTGAATTCACGCACTTCCTCAATTAAATACGAACCTGAGCAAGGTCTGTCGATTATCAGAGTAACATCTAACTTCACATGAAACAATAGATGAGATAGAGAATTGATTTTTTCATGAATAAATGATGCAAACAGGTAGAAAATCCAGTACAATTTCTACTGAACAGATTATGCCACTACTAGAAATCAACAGAAAATTGTTCCAAGGGAGCGATTCTCCCTTTGCTCCAGCAAAGGGAAGAAAGTGGTTTAGCTACCACATTAATAATACAGTAAAGCAACAGCACGTACTAACGTTCACACGTTGTTTGACAATCAAAATGTTTTACACCTGCTAGTCCAGGCTGAGTGCCAGAAGAAAAACACAAACAAAGCTAAAAAAAAAAACCTGTCACACGGTGCTTTTTCTGCAAGTGTTGAACCCTTGTTCTATGAAATAGCTACAATATGAAATAAGAGCAGGATGATACCACGTTCAGGTCAAGTCCAATGCAATTTTTCCCTCTAAGTTTCTTATGAGACATGGACTCCTAGTTGGTTTTGAGTAAATATAGACTAATGAGAGCTATAAAAATCTGCATCTGAAAACCCAGGAGATACGTGAACTGAAAGCAAAAAAGGCAAAACAGTAAAAGGAAAAACAGTCCTAACATGTCCCGATTTCCGCATTTAGAAACTAGGTCTTTAAACCATCTGTTCACTGGGAATCTCAAAATACTGAACCTTAGCGGACATGTGTCACGGTCCGGCACTGCTTGCTGTTTTGGCACTTCCACAGGAATAAATAAAGCAAATTTCGGTGAGCGCTGTGTCTATGTTACGACACTATTCAAAAATGAAATCAAAAGCATCTTTACTGTTTCACGCTCTGCACCTGAACAGTGGGACACAGTTCAGAAATACTGCCACCTGACAAGAGCGTGGAAGAATACTTATTGGTAGAAATGATCCAGTTTTATCTAACGAGGTGCTGCCTAGATACACACACACACACCACTGACATACACACGCTTCCAGTAAGCAGAAGGTAAGGCTCTTTCCTTGATGTATACCCGAAACGCTTGCCTACCACCACCCACCCATCCCCTCCACCTCACATTTGCAGGGTGGGCACCTATGGAGAAGGGCTCTCCGTAGCCCTTGTCTCTCTGAACAGCAGAACTGCAAAGGAAACGGGAACTCCATAAAAGAGAGAGGAGACAGAGATGGACATGCCCAGAAATGACCAACCTCAGCATCCTGGGGAGGCACCAGCCCTTAAGCTGCACAGAAAACCTCTACTTCTCTGCTTTCGTACGTTTGCTGGTTGACTCCAGTTAAGTCACCTCCAAGGGTGCCTCTAAGCTGCTTTAGACCAGGAGACAAAACTGGGGATACACAATCCATCTAGAAACCAGCCATCAGCACACAAGGTAACAACAAACACTTTATTCTGGGTTTTCTGCATTATACCAATACAGTGACAGTTAGTCTTGCCAAAACTGCTGGAGTCTATTTTCACAGAAAAATAATTGCTTATTTAACACATCCATTAGAAGTAAGTGTAGTGGGAAGAGCAGCTCTCATACCAACCCCTAATTTTAGTTGAGAACTATAGGTATCATTTCCTCAGACAGTACCTACATGTTACGTTCAAATATTATCCTTAGAAACATTAAAAAAGTATTGGTTTTTTTCAATAAAGGTAGTTTGTAATACTACAGAAAAGCGATACATGTAAAGTTTTTCTCATAGCTGAGTTTCCAGAAGTAATTACTACTCATCAATGAAAAGGACACAAAAGATTTTGATTTAACAGTAACTAGGCACCGTCAGGAAGCGGAGCCCCTACCTGTTTGTGAACTTTTGTAAGCTGTTCCAGGTTGTTCTCAAGAAAGGAAATTTTCTGCTTCTGCGCAGCGCTTCCGCCTCCGTCGTCGCTGTCAAGTTCAACGCTCTGCACAGAGAGTTGCAGCATTCAGCACAGCCAGGCAGAAACTCAAGAGGAAGCTCAGGTCTTTTGTGAATTTAAGCTTCCCAAAGGCAGAAAAGTCTTCCAGAGCCCCAAATTAAAGAGAATTTATTTTATCTGTTCATTTGATATTTAAAAACCACATTCCCCGCTACACAAAATATAAACTATTCTTACTGAACAGTTATGGGGGGATCCTGAATAGGGAAATCATAGATTTTCATGGGGAAAACCCATTTTCCTTCTTTTTTCCACTCCTGGGAGACATTTTTATATAATACAGATTTCAACCTTAAAAAAGTATAAAAACTTTTCCCCCAAAACTATTCTAAAGGACTGAAAAGTGTTATGAAGCCTTTGACTATTTATGCAGCTTCTGACCCTTCTTCAGCAGTTAAAAATACATTAATTTCTGCCAAATAATAATTTTGCCAGGAAAAGGCTGACTAGTCACAAGCCCACAGAAAGAAAGGGCCACAGCACTCAGTGTAGCGTAAGTTAATGCAAGTTATATTGAATAATTTCTGGTATCCATTAATACCATCTTTGAGAATTTTGTAACTGAACTGAATTGGATTGGTTGGTTTCACTTAACCATGAAGACTTGTCCTTAAAAAATGAGGACCGAATAAAAGGTGATAAACATCAGAACAGTTTTAATCTTATATACTCACTGTTATTGAAAAAGACAATAGCCCATTTTGTAACAACATGCACTAAAGGCTTCCAGCAAATCACAAGAATACTGCAAAAAAAATATGACTGTTTTAAAAGAGTATAGTCTTACTTTTTTAACACGGGTGGTGAGATCTTGCACAAACAGTTTGCGTAGATTGTGAAGAGTCTGAAGTTCTCTTGCCTGGAATCAAAATAATAATAATAATAAAAACAGCATAAACCAGTAAGACATAGTAGATACTCTGGGGTAAAAATTCTCTTCAGATTTGAGTAGATGATATCACTTTACTGTGATTTACTTATAGAGATGTACCTGCCTGTAGGTATATGCAGCTCATGGAAAGGCAGTGCCCACACTGTTCCCCACTGAAGAGCTCTTGCACCTCCCAAGGTGCTCACCCCACCAAAGCTACTTCTGAAGATATGTTGGCTCTGTCTTAGGGCATGGGGAAACAACAGCAGAAAGCTGAAGTCTCACAAATTGGCCACAGTTACACACATCTAACGACGTGAAAGAGCTCTGGATTCACTCTAGCAAATGCATTGGCCCGCTCCGAATGCGTACTCACAGGCACTTAAGATGTTAAAGTGCTTTTCAAGTTTTGGCAAAAATCCAGGTCTTCCCACCTTTTTTTATATGCATCAACTTCTCAGGCTCAGCGAAATAATCACCTTAGTCCAGTCTGGAAGTGTTGCACAAGAAGTGGCAACCCTGCCCCTATTCCCAGAAGGACGGAAGCACTGATCCATTTGCAGGAAAGGAAACTATGTGGATAGGCAGTTCATCCAACCCCATACTGCACCAAAGCCACAGCGAAGAGAACTGTCTTTCCAAAGCTGGCAAGAGCAACCTTAGCTTTTCCATTTTATGCTTTTCCATTTTATCCACTCACATACTGGAATTTAAATGAATCGCTCAAAAAGCTCCACCACGACTACAAGCTTTTGAACTCACATTTTTTATCTTTATCTCTCCAAAGAAAAAGGCAAAACTGACTTGAAATGAAAAAGGAGAAGCTTCCTGCATGGACTACTAGAAACCAAACATTACAAGCACAGCTTATTTATGTACGAGCGATGTGGCACCCAGAAGAGGCATCGTGTGCCACTCTCGGTCAAACGCAGCTGCAGAGCAGATACCTCCCCGCAAGCCCCCATTCGGGGTGCTGCCCCAGCAGACCCACCACCCCATAACTACCTCCCACGGGACCCCGTCTTTTGCTTCCTCACCAGCCCAGCACTGGGAAGGAGAACGAGCCAAAGAAAAGCAGCAGCTGTGGTCCCACCAAAACTGTTCTTCATCCCTTCCTTCTCAAAGCAATCATCCAAACGACACGCAACGCCCACGGAGCCCGATGCCTCCCCATACCAATGGGCAGGGATGAGCCACCGGTTGGCCTTTGATGGCTCGTATTTTCCTGTAATTCACTATGCTTGATTTTTAATTCCTGCTGCAGTAGCTATTAAAACTCTAACAAAGTGAATAAAATCTTAATGTAAAGATACTTCAAAGATATTTATTAAAAAATTTAAAAAATATCATCTGGGTTTCTGCAAGCTGATGGCATCGTACTGCCTAACTCTGATTTCCAGCTGCCTTGCTCATTTGGCGTACAGGGCAAATTTAGTCTACATGCAAGCTCTATAAGTATCTGATGAGGTCGGTTCACATCAGAAAGGTTGGTTAAATCTGCCCCTCACATGAATTTATTTTAAGAAGGCTTATGTCTGGGAAGCCATCAGGAGCCAAAGCTGAAAGGACCCGAATAGTTCAGTTTCAGTAATGAACTCTAACTGATCCATAGGCCACTATTAACTTAATTTTTAAAGCATCACACAGATTAGAAAATCCTGGTTTTGAGTTAATAACCATGTTAACACTAGCAAAAATCACCATATGATGCTCTTAGAATTGCTATGGTTTTGACCAACTCTGGAAATCTTTGAGAAAGCTTGCATATTTTACAGACAGATAAAAATGTAGCTTCCAACAAAACTGTGCAGCAACAGCTTCTAAGCCTGAAGCCATCCATCATAGATTGCACTTTTAACTCTGCATGCACGTTATCATATTTCTTTGTAAGCTGTTACACTGGTCAAGTTAGAGGCAGGCACGTATCACCTAACTGTAGCTACACTCTTCAGTATGCTGGTTATTTCAGGTGATTTAAAGGAACAAGGACAGCGAAACAGCGTACCAGTAGACTTAACAGCGATAGCTTATACACAGGAAGCAACAATAATAGCATTTAATCCTAAATTTCAAAATTCAATTTCATGATTTGGTGAAGTGCACAAATTTAGCCTATTATGACATTAATTGGTCATTTTTTTGGGCACAGATACAAGTGCTTTGGTAATATATCAGTGATGAAGACCTAGGGGGAAAAAGCTCAATAAAGTGTAATTAAGACATACCACTGTTTCCTCCAGCCCCTTAAGATCTTCTCTTGCTTGTTCCCTTTTATCATTAAGCAGTCTAGAAAGATCACAACATTAAATACAAATCAAAAGTATTGAAGTCATGTAAGACAGAAGAGAATCAACCAACGTTCAGTTTGAGTAGAACATCTGCAGATGTGAGCAAATTGTACATCTCTTTGCATCTGCAATTATGTTTTCGACTGTCCCAAATATGCAGCTTTCTCACACGGAATGGCTGAGCCACCATCTCCATTTTTTGTGCCCACACATGAAATTTCTCTCTCTCATTTTCAGGAAAGGCTTTTACTCAGACATCTGATTTATTACTTAAAACACAAAAACCCAAAAAAACCACCCAAATCCCCCAACTTCTTTTTTGTTTGTTTTTGCCATGCGTTAAGGAATAAGGGATTTAACACTTGCTATGATGTTTCATAAAATCAGAGCTCTAAAAAAATCTTTTTTGGCAAGTATCAAACCCACTATTAAAAAACTATGATATAAAAATAAGAAGTAATTGGTAATCATTTATTAGTACTGCATGTTGACTTTGTTACTGAAATGATATTTCCAGCACGAATATTTCAACACAAACGCTTCTCACTAGGACATTTCCTGTGGACACATTAAAAGACACGATATTCAAGGACACCCGATGAGAAAACTGTTGACTTACATGAGCTTTTCCAGTTTCATTTCTCTTTCCTGGTCCTCAATTTTTAATTTATCATAATCAGCACTCAGTTTCTCTTGTTCCAGTTGGAGCTTCTGATTCATACTGGAATGCGAAAGAAAAGGTCATTACAGCTCAGTCCTGAACCCCGTAAACAAGGGTGGGTAAATCTCCATAAACAAAATGGGGTTAGACGTCGAAAGTAAAGCTGTAACCCTCTACTGAAAAATTCTGAAAGAAATGAAGCATGAAGAATCGGAAGAACAATATTTAAAATTACTGGAGAATTAAATTCAGTGGCTTGCTTCCTTTATCTTAAAGGACACAAACTGTTCTTTCCATCTTTCTGTCCTGCTTCCTCATGTTTCTCATTTCCCCATTATTAGTCTTTGGCCACACAACAAATGGGATGAAAGAATGAACCCTAAATCAGGATTGCCTAGACTTTATGAACACTGACAAAAAGAAGAGTACAGGAGCAAAACCCTCAATTTTCCAAGTGCTGGAGTATCTGACTAACAAAGTTACATTGCTGTGTCGGGAAGAAATATTAGGGTGTGAAAATGGGATACATTTGAGTCACCCAGATGCTCAGGAAGTCTGTGGCAAGACTAGCTGCTATACGAGGCCCTCAGAACTTTTATCTTGTAAAATCTGTTCTCCTCCAAGCTTCTTTTACCTTCTGACCTGCAGGTGTAACATTATTCTTTCTTTTTCCTCTCTATAATTTTATGAACTTGTTAAAGCTCCACAATAAAGAACTAGGCACTATAATCCACCGTGCAAAATAATCAGAGGGTTGGCTCTTGTATGCAAGGATGCTACTTTCTGGAAGACGCCGAAATATGTAGACATTAATTAAAACTAACAAAACCAACCCCAAAACATCCCTACAGTGTCACAGAACAGGACAGCAACAGAGAAAGAGATGGAATGGGTGAACATACTCTCTGATTTCGTCAATTATTTTCTGCTTCTCTTCAATTTCATCCCTCAGCCTGGACAGCTGCTTCTGGTGGGCTTCCCTGTGACTCTCCATCTGCTGCTCCAGTGCCTTCTGCAGGGTGCAAAAACCAGAGCCATACATGAGACAGAAATCAAGGAACACATAGCTAAGCTTCCTTCTTACGCGTCACCTAAATCAACCTATCTTTCTGGATTTGAGTGAAGCTTATCAAATCAGGTTAATTCAGGAATCTGCCTGGGAGGTCTTTCTATGATTACAAAACTGTGCAACTACTCAACTGTTTCATTCAGTTTTTAGCAACAGACGTACACCAATTTCTACTAATTTTCTTGCAAAAACTACTGCATGTGAACCCAGGGTCTTAGCGTATCAAGTGCCAAGAACGCCACTGTTCTTACNCCCCCCAAAAAATGTACAGCTATACCTGTGACAGAAGTAAAACCCAAAACACCCTCCCCCTCTGAAAGCTGTGTATCCACGGCCCTGTTATTTAAATTCTAGGATTAGGTATATCTCAAGTAGTAAGAAAAACTCAATGCATCTCTTCAGATGGCTAATAAAAGATTTTCTTTTTCCTTCCAAGTGGAAGAAATAACTGTACAACTGTTTTAATAATTTTAACTTTTTATAATGGAGCTAAAAGTTCTGAAGCTGACAAATGTCTATCACTATCCTTGTAAAATTATATTTTTCCTTTTATGCAATTTGCAGCTCCAGCAGAAACACAACTCGCACATTATTGCCTAACATTTCTTCTTTGCATTCCAAAGGAAGAAGAAAATACCAGAAAACAGGTTTATATTTCATTATTATCTCTAGGAGATAGTCAGAATTCTTGCCAAATGATTTGAGAAAGTGGTCTGGCCTCTTTTTTTATAAAATTTTAGTACCTAAACTCTATTAACCCCAGTAGCCTGATTCACTGCTTAGCAAATTGACTTTCAGCAGAGTTCCACTGGCAGAAAATTAGAGTAACATAGAGGTGAATCAATATCATTTTTCACTCATACATAACAAAACTGTTCTCAGCTATGGGTGCAATATACTGGCTCTTGTAGTTCAGTTCTCCGTTCATGCGACTTGAGGAACCCAGGCATGTCTGATTCAGCAACCACAGTCCACTGAACCTCTCTACTCTTTGATGTTGGCTCACCTTACAGACTGGTCTCAGAAGACGGGCTCACGTCGGATATTCAGGCTACAACTCACTTTTTTTCATAACCTGGTCAACATCCTCAATACTAGCAAGTTCTCCAGTTTCAAATTGCAAAGGTCACTCAGTTACATGAGGTCAGGTTTTCTAACAGGAGCTGGCAATTCTGACAGAGGCTGAAAGTGTTTTCTAAAAGCACACACTATGTACAGGAAGACAAAATTACACCCTACTTATCAGCTTAATGAATGACCTTACTGAGAAATGCCCTCTAAAATTGCCGTATGCCATACTACCTTCATCTCCTCTGCGTCCTGAAGCCGGGTCAGATGCTCCTTCTCCTTATCCTTGAAACTGACTTCGTGCATTTTTTCTGTTTAAAGTTGGAGACAGCTGAGAATTAACCACACAGTTCCAGGACGTGCTACGTCCAGCCATTTAAAAAAAAAAAACAAACCACAACAGTTCCTTTTTTTGCAGGGGGTAGTGGGATCAGGGGAGACAGCTTTGGAGGGGCTGGAACAGTCACAGTTTGCAGTATCCAAGCTGTGACCATACTGCCCAAACTCTTGTTTCCTTTACTAACAGCCCATGTTGTTTTCAGCCCACCCAGCACCTATCCATATTACCCTTGTCTCCTTATAACCCTAGGTATCACAGTCCTCCTTGTCCCCTTTCACTTTCTGCTGGGAAATGGTGGCCTCCAGAACCAGGTCATTTCTTACGAGCAAGGTAGGAAAATCGGGAGATGGAATAAAAATTCTATTGTAAAAACTATAAATGATGTTAAAAAAATCTTGCCACCACCTGCTGCTCCCAAAGTGAGAGAAGCTCCCTTGTGCAGAAATCCAGAACGTTAAGGCTACTGGGTCACACTGTAGTTATGTGTAAAACAGGAGCTTAGCAATGCTAGAAGAACTGCTTTTGATGTATGTTTTCCGCATTAAATCAGAAGGGGGAAAAAAAAAGCAATTCTTAAAATGAAGTCAGCTGAATCCTATAGAGGAGCTAGGAAACACACCTTTTACTCAATCCTAAGGGAAGCAGCATCCTTTTGAATGGGGCAGGGCATTTGCCAGAGGGACAACTGAAATTAGACAGATATCCAAGAGGTTTACAGAATAGAGATATAGCAAGATTGATTGCTGCTGTTTGGCTAAAGTATTTGGTTGGGTTTTTTTTTTTATTTCTCACATCACTAAAGCACAAGGTGAAGCTGGTCATAAGGTTTTTGATTCTCTGGAAAAAAAAAAGTTTCTCTGTATTTTGTGAAAGGACTGGGCTGAAAGGGGTAATTCTGGTTTTATCTGAACTGTAATGTGCTACAAGGAAGTGCAATGTGTTAAATATTCTGAATCACAATTTTATGTCTTCACCGCAAAATACTAAGCAGACAATAAAATGTTGTAGGACTACTCTACCTATGGCACTTCAGCCAATACTGCGTTTTCTAAGATCTAGCTGGTAAAAGAAATGATGACTGCAAGACCCAGTGTTGTACCTTGAGCACGTAACTTGGCAAGTTCTTCATTGAGAGAGTCCTGTGACTCTTCCAGCTGCCTTCTCTTCTGCTCCATATTTTGCATGTAGTCTGTAAGGGACTTGATCTTTGCTTCATGCTTTAAAGACATAGGGAATAGCAATGAGATGTGAGTAGCACAGCTTGTTACCTAGGAATTCAGGCACTGTCCTACATAAAAGAGGAAAAATAGAAAGCTCTCCACATCCAGAGCTGATGGTGAGAAGAAAATACAGGAAAAGATCTGAGAAGGAGCTAATGGACTAAAACAGACTGCATTTTTAAAGGTCACACTTAGTGCCCCAAAACACATACTGGTAATTCCAAAACATCATGGGAAGGTCATGACTTGGTGTTAAACAAACAGCAGCAGCTTTCTAAACCCAGCTGAACACTGGGCTTCTGAGGTGGCTCCCTGGATGCTTCAACCTGCAGAAGCTCAGATCAACTTTTACTGGCCGTCCTCACAGTTTGTTTCTTGCTAACATCCTTTTGAGGTAGAAGGGCTTACGTTTAAATAGAAAATAGCAAAGAAAGTATTGAAAATATCAAACACTGAATTAAAGTTTTCTAATTTGGGTGTAAAACCAAGATGCTGTCTGGGAATTATTACATCCTATTAATAAGGCCGCTGAAGCCGCTGAAGCATTTGTGGTTCGCTGTTTTTAAAGTTAACCTCGGCAGAGAGGGTCTTGGGACCTCTGGGTTGGTGCTACTCTAAAGATCAGACTTAAAGAGGAGTAATCCTTAGCAGGAACTAAAATAGTTCAGACCCTCCTGGCACCAAGGTCTCCAGGAAGGGAAGGACGCACGCCCGAGTTGCACGCTTTGGGCAATAAATCCTCCAACAAATTCCTAAACCTGACAAGAAATTTAGTCAAATCCCAGCTTGGCTCCAAATGTTCCAGCTCCAAAACGGAGACTCTTGGTATAGCACGCAACGGTGATGCACCATTTTATGGATCAGCTTAACACCGTAACTGTGTAGCCCTGTGATACGGCATCGTCTCAGGCCACCAGCTTTGTACTGAGTTTGCAAGGCCCCAGGACTGAGGCTTGCTCTCTCTGAGCTCTTCCTGATCCACCTTGCAGCTTTTCTTATCTTTTTTTTTTTTTAACTTGGTGGCTTTACAGATAAGGTACATTTCCCCATTAACAAGATGTTGAGCATAACAGCACCCGGCTTCCTCCCACAGACAGGCCTCAATGTGCACCTACTTGTAGAACCTCCAAAATGCCAAGGCAAGGTGATCAACCGCTTAAGAGTGTTTCTGCTTGGTTTGTTCACCACATGAACACAGAGTACTTGGATAAACCTCTCAAATCCTAAACCACCGGCCTCCTGTCTGTAAACAGGTACCGAGGACAACAGCCAGGTCATGCTTGTGACAAGCTCTGAGCATTGAAGCTCTCTGCGATTCCAGTGTGACCACAGTGTAAGAGGAGAAACACCAACCCCACAGAGGCAGCTGGGCTGCCTTCCGCTCACTCCTTCCCTGGGTCAGCGTAAGCCAACACCACGGCTGAAAGAGGCTGTCCCACTGCCCGCTGCCGAGACCTTTATTCCCAGCTCTGTGTTCCTGCTCCTCTCCTGCCAGCAGACACAAGCGTACAGCTGCTTTGCGAATCAAGCCTTAATCTGCTTTACTAATGCAAGTTCCCAAGGAAAGGGAGCAGAACAGGTGCAGAGCAGAGCAGCCTGGGGTCTACTTTAGGAGAGGATGAAAAATAGAGTTTTTACTTAACATTTCTGGACAGCCAATACCCTCAGGACTCCAGCCTCTCTGTAATACTAAGAAGCACGCTCCCAGCTGCAGCTTTAGTAAGCAGACCTTAATAAAGACATTCTGCTGCAGGACAAGAGGCTATCCTTGCTCCAGGTTTTCTTAGACTAACTGGTAGCAAATGAAATACAGTAAATCGTATTGTCTCCTCCCCTTCGCACGTCAACTTCAAAGCAGTTGAGCATGTCAAAGCAGTTATTCCCCCTCTCCTGCAGCAGGCTGCAGCAAGCATCACTGCTTGTAACTGCCACCCCCTGTAAAGCCCTCCTACCATCTAGATTTCTATCTTACATAGTAATGTTTTCCATAATGTATTATTTTATATATTGCTGCCTAGTTATCTTGGTAGCATACTAACAGACCAGATACGGGGGGCTCTCCAAATGTTCTGCTATGGAACCATACAGTAGTCACTGCTTCCTTTCTCAGGTTGCTTTTACAGTGAAGGTACCAGATACAAATTCATGCTGAGGAAATCACCCCGAGGAGGATTTTCAGCATTATGCCATAGAATGCATTTTGAGCAGGACGTGATCTTGCCACAGAATGTGCTGAAAAACATTGAGGGGGAGTAATGGGAGAAGAGAGAAAAACCAACAAAACAGACAAGAGAAACACCACTCTGCTCCCTTAAGTCTCATTTCTCACTCCTAGCACAGGCATTTCACAAGGAAGGAGGCTGAGAAAGTCATCAAGGCTTGCTGCAAAGGAATGAGGAAGGAACAAACATACTTGTGAAATGAGGAGCTGGCAAGCTGCAAGCTCCCTCTCGCTGGCATTCATCTTCCTGTTGGAGTCTATCTGGGCACTCTCCAACTGCTTGCTGCGGTTCACCAGAGACTTCACCTCCGACTTCATCTTGCTGATGTAAAGCCGTGCCATGGTGAACTCCTCCTCGATCACCCCGTTTACATCTGCTAACTAAACACACAGAAGATTGCAATCTTGAAGGTGTGGTCCTAACAGGTAAGTCAATGCAAAGCAGTCTTCATGCTGTGAAACTTATGTCTAGAGCTAGGAAGCCTCTGTGAAAGCACAGCAGCCCTCAAGGAGTACCCACAGACCTTCAGGTCACCTCTAAACGTGTTATACCACTCTGTTTCTTACAATCTTCACTGATAAGCCTCAAAAGTGAGAAATTAAGGCTTGCGATCAGTGTGCTTCATCAGTTTAGTGGTTCAACACTTAAAATAATCAAGCCTGCCACCATGGCAAGAGCACATTTTGGAGAAACCTTCTCACGTCACCAGCACAGAAAATTTTCCTGCTTTCAAACTGCTCAAAGCTGAAGAGCATTTTCAAAGTACTCCTTAAAGAAGTCTCCCCTCAAAGGGTTGTGCTTCTTCAATAAGGAGCTGTAAGACAGACATGGGTCTGGAAATCTCACCTGGCAAGAGAAAAGTAATCGCTCTCATCTCTAAATATTAGTATTATTCTATTTATACATCATTTTCTTCCCTGGTTTAACATGGTGCCTTTTATTTGTACGTCTTTCTCCTAATGATTTTTCTTCAACTACTTAATTCATGTAACCCACTGACAAGCTGTGAAGGTTCTCCTTGAGCGAGCATATGGCTAGCAACTTCATCTGCTTTTCGCCTTTCTCCCAGCACCACCAAGGGGAAGGTAACATGCGCTGTATCTTCTCCCAACAGCCTAAAAAATGCGACTCCTTCCAAAACTCTCACTCTGGTCTGAAATTAGACACACTTTGAGAAGATGCTGATTGCCAACAAATTTGAAGTTATTCTTCTAAATGCTTCTCAATCTGGCCTTATTTACACTGACAGCTGTCCTGTAAAATGCTGACATCTTCATTACTATAAAAATTTGTATCACACAGCCTCTGCCTCCATTTTCAAAGATTTCCTCTTATAGTTCCTATTACAACGGCCACCAGAGGTTGCTGTAACATCTAGCAAAGTCTGGTCTTGTGGTCCTGGCGTCTGCATAACCTCATCAGACAACAGGGATCGAGCGGGCTGGAACATCTGTTGATCTAAGGAGGCTTTAGCAGGATATCAACAACTCTCAGAGTAAATTCAAAGCACTCCAGCCACACTTACTCACTTTTAGCTTTGAATGTTCAGGAAAGTTCATTGCTCAAAAACTGAGAAGTAAACTAAAAGCAAGAAAATGGAGTGCGTTGCAAGGAATTCAAATATGTCTTGGAAGTTAATTTCTTATCCGGTTTTAGCACTTGCTGTTCTTCACGTGGTTTTAAGTGGACAGATACGATGGCATAAACATCACCAGGAAGATCTTCAGGCCGTTAAAAGTGTCCATCCGAGATATGCCATTTAGCAATGACCATACAAATGTTCTCTAAGACTTAATATTTTGCTCACCTACAACAAGGGAGATGAGTAGCTAGCTTCTCTACCATATACGTAAACCCAAGAGCCAGACAGAAGGCAAACTTCAAAGCAAAGCTGGCTAAAATTTGCACCATCTCCAGGCACGTTCAGATACCGAGGTTTCTGTTGCTTCAACCACCTTCGCTCCCATTCTTACCTTCTTACTTCAGAGGAAAATGATCCTCTATTATTTTTCCTCTATAAAGGTCATTAGTCAATACACAAAAGTTAAGCTGGTCTTACTGTCATGTAATTATTTACACGGTATCTGGCACAAATTTACCAGCGCTGGCAATCAGTAATTTTAAAGCACCTTGTGTTCAGAAACGCACATGAAAGCATGGGCTTTTTCATGAAGCCAGCCACTGTTGAAAGGTAATAAACACCAGATTACAGAATACAGTTTCTGTGCAGATCTTTTCATTTGGGTGCCCTGGATAGCCGTCAGTACAGACCTCTGGCTTTGAGAACTGTTCACTTTCAGCTACACAACAGTTTTAGGACAAACTTCAAACACAAACGTAGCCACCCAGAAGCCAAATCTCACCAATAAAAATTCTTCAGTTTCTGGGAATACTGAGTCATGCCAGCTAATGAAGGAGAAGGGCTACGTGACTATTGTTTTGGGGGGAACTCAGTCCCCCCCATTCATAAATGCATCAACACACAGACAGGCTGCATTAGTCTGGCCCCAAACACTGAGCTGAGAATAAACGTGGTAATTGTGTGCACCAACACTGACCATCTCCAACCCGGACAAAGATCCCTTCAGTATTTTATACTCTGCTCTAGCCAGGACTTAAACGGCAGTGTCCTGGGAGAAGGACTGCTGTATCAAAACATATTCCACGTCAAATATTTTTATTGCGGGAGGTGTCGGGGCAAGCAATAACGATAGCCAACTTACTGTTTTAACATCGTTAGTACCAATGATTCCTCCAATCTCTCCCAGGTCCTTAAGCAGCAAGTTCAAGATTTCTGTAGCTCTCTTCTTCTGATGGTTACTGAGCTCCTGCAACTGGCCCAGCTCCCTCTGGGTTGCTGTCAGGGCACTCTGAAAAGGTTTAAAAGCGAAAGTTACCCTCCCCTCCGCAGAGTGGGGGGTCAGTTTTTCCCTGATACCTAGGTTACCTGGTATTGTCTTGTATTTTCCTGAACACGCCTACTGGATCAATGTACTGACGCTAACAATTCCACCTTGCCATAATCCACTTTCACGACTCACTTGCTAACAAGGCTACTTTAGATCTATTCCATGTAGTAAATCCTGTAAGAATCTTATTTGCATAATACATGTCAAAGAAGGTTAATCACAGAGAAACAGGTACAGAAGGGTATAAAACTCATTTTTTTTTCAAATGGATTTCATAGTAATCTGTTTTACTGAAGTGAATAACAAAGTCTTCCATGAAAACAGATCTGTTAACAACAGCTTCCTCAGTTCATGTAATGAATTAAGGAACAAGGATGTATTAAGCTAGTAAGCCAATCTTGATTTTTCTTAG
Organism: Sula dactylatra; assembly: GCA_013389905.1. NCBI lineage: Eukaryota > Metazoa > Chordata > Aves > Suliformes > Sulidae > Sula > Sula dactylatra. The sequence goes on along the minus strand of WEKW01007587.1, from coordinate 77,883 downwards.
ATCAGATTTTTTTCCTTAAGATCAGTACACATCAGCTGAAAAAGCTGATTTTTTTCTGATTCCTTTCCTGAGATCTCCTGACTCTGTACAAAATTCCTGCTCCACGGTGCAGAGTCTAGAAAAACAGAAAACGCTGCAATTTGCATAAAGCAGATTTTCACATCTTTCTTGGCATAATACAGTTTTTAAATAACCAAAACACAGACTGGCCAGTTCTCACATTCAGTTCAGTTGTCGCTATGGTGCGCAAAATACAGAGGTTGCAACAGAGCCACAATCTGCCATCGGCTTCCACAGAGCAGTTCCTGAATTACCTTAATTTTATCTTTTAATTAAGGTAGATGAGAGAGGGTAACAAAGGCAAATACAGATCTTTTAACAGTTTCCCTGCTAGTCCAATTTTTAAACTACATAACAACACACTTGGTGGCAGTATCTGAAAGATTCCTGAAAAGGCACAGGCTCGCGGTTATCTGGGAACCCCTGGAAACCTTCAGGGGAGTTGCAGAGTTAGGGGGCGAGGAGGGAACCAGCACTATAAACCGCTTGCTCTTACACTCTTCTGTGCCAGCTCATCAGCCAGCTGCTCGTTGGCTCTTGTTTTGTCCTCCACTTCTTGGGATTTCTGGTCATAATTGACAGCTAATTCTTCCAGGGCTTGAAGGACCTCTTTCACTTCATCTTTTGCTGCTTCATTCTCAATCTGAAGACGGGTCAGCTCCTCTTGAATCTTCTCATAATCTCTCCTAGTGGAGGCCAAAAGCTGGAAACCAGATATCACAGAAACATTAAGACACCCAAGAACTCGTTCAAAGACAACAATGAAAAGGGCAAGGACAGACAAAGAGAGAAAGAAAGCGTGAGCACACAAGTGTGTGTGTGAGAGAGAGAAAGCAGGAGAGAAGAAATCCTGCTACTCTACCATAAATAGCACCAGTTTCAGCATAAATGTATTTGAAGAAAGCAAAAAAGGCTCTGAACTTCAATGAAAAGAAAAACCTTAATCAAATCCTATTATGACACAAGACTGAGGCAGAGAAACTTATTTTAAACAGTATCATAGCTCCAAATAAATTTTCTGCCCTCAATCCAATGCTGCAGCTAGGACCCAAAAAATCCCACAAAGTAAAATGTTTAAACACAGAATCACAGCTTTGAACTGAACCAAGTAAAAGGACTCTCCAAGGCATAAGAGGAATATTTTTGTAAGCAAACCAATGATGATTATTTTTAGTTATCATCTGAAGCATGATGCTGAAGACAGATTAGCTGCTCATATTTGCTAAGGCAAAATATTAACTAAAGAAGAAAATACAGATTTCACACATACTGGTGAGTATTTCCAATTTGTAAAACTTATTAAATTTACTCTTTGCATGCTACTAGGAGAGATGCTGAAGTTTCAGTGACAGTGCTGATTGTAAGAGGTCAGTTGGATGGTCCTCACCCTTGCACTTGCACCCCTCCATCTTCATTCAGATGTTACAGCTATCGGGTTCTTAGCACAAATCCAGACTCAACAGCAGCAATATACTGCAGAATGATGTGAAAATAAGTAAAAGGTGCCACCTAACATTGATTGTTAATAATCTACTTTTGAGAATAACAACAAAAACAGGCCTTGCGTAGCACAGAAACATAAAATATAGAGCAATAACATATAAAATTCAGTGCATGAAATACAAGAAGGCATTCACGCTCACAGGTCATCCTAACAGCAAAGACTGGACACTTACTCACAAAACTCACTTATTTCCAAGCCCTCCTGTCTATGGATTAGTATAATATCACTGTAGTGCAGCTTTCTGGGACAGCAGAACAAAATCTGTACTACTGAAGCGTGCTGGGTGGACTTCTCCTGACCTGTCCCACCACTGCCCACTGGCTCCCAGGCCATGAAGAAGTCGAGTGTGAGGCCCCAAGCTAAACAGAAACATCTCTCTAAAACAGACCACCTAAAAGGAGAAATGTCAGAGAAGACACTGCTTTTTTTGGCTCAGAGTGCTAATGGGAAATAGGAAACCAACCAGGCAGCTTCAGACTCTGGCATATGCCCAAAGTGGCAAAGAGAGAATTCAGACGTAAGGGAAATTTATCTCGCTGGTAATGCTGCAGCCTCAGAAGTGCACTCACGTTATGGAAAAACCCACTGAATTGCCAAAGCCAGATGGCATGTAAATATTTAAACAACAAAATAGCTTAAAATAATCTTTCTACTAAACACAGATGGAACTATTATTTACATTTACTTAAGAAAATTTCTGTGTGAATATTACTGTGACTTCAAGTAAAGGGAAGTGTTATATATCACCTAGAGCATAAACACAGCTCCCCAGAAGATTCTTGTTGATATAATGTGGAAAGAATATACCAAGATTTTAAAAGGCTATTAATAACACATTATACCTATCAGTTGTAAACAAAGGGAAGGAGACAGTGGCTGCAGCACTTCGCACATCTGTTCACAGGATGCAAGATGCAATGGTGGAAGATTCAGAATCCCCCCCAAAACACACCCCGTAAGAAACAGCCAATGGCAAAAAGGTACCAAAAGATACCAGTATCAGCACAATGCCATCTGTGGCAGGCCTCATAATTAACCTGCTGGCTTAATCAAGCAGAAGAAAGTACTCTGGTTAATTAGGGGGAAGCAGAGTGAGGCAGCTGCTCTGCAGCACATCTGTCACGTAGCTAATCACAGACTCTAAGAACAGGTAGATCGCTCCCACAGCGCAGGTGAAGCTTACATGTGGAAGACAAAACCTTGAAAAATTAATTCAATTCCCTTAAAGAAGTAAACAAAAATATCGCATTAGCTTTCAAAGGCAAGAGATGGACAAGCTTATCAGATGAACCAGCCAAACCTTCCGAACACGTGGTGCAACTTCAGCAGCAGAGACTTCAGTAAGTCAGCAAAGCTAGACTAGAACATGTGCAAAAAAAGGGAAAAAGTGGTCTGTAAGGCAAGGATTAGAGGCCACTGAAAACTTGATTCATCTTCCAGATGTAATATTGAGTATGGAACACAAAGACGGTGGGGATAAGCCAGTGTACAGCATGTCCCCAAATATCTAACACAAAGAAAGGAATGCACATCACCCAAAAAATAAGACTCAAGAAAAAATGTGAGGGAAAAAGAAGCTTTAGATGAGAACACTGATGTTAAAAAGATGGGAGAAGTAAGATGGCATAAATAACACACATCAGAAAATAATGTTGCTGAGAATGCATAAAATTCTTCTATGCTTGTATAACCACAGACATGGGTAGCATGTAATATAGAGTAATCAAAAGAAAGTTGTGGCAAGTGAATGGAGAGCTTAATCGTGGAGTAAGATAAAGGTGGTAATTCCTTCAGTGAGGATAAGACCCCAAAGGTGGCAGGTGAGTCATGAGTGACAAGTGACAGACATTTTCATACATTGTTCTCTCCCTGCTAAGGAGCCAAACCTTGGACACCCTTTCCGAGGGCTCGTCTAAGGATTAAGGAATGGACAGAATCACTTTTCAATTACAAGAGCGGTTTCACACCCAAAAAAAGCCGCCAGCGTAATGCTGTACTCCAAGTGAAGTGGCTGGGGCAGGTGGGAGAGGCACGCCCCTAGGGAATCACGGCAGTGTTTCCTGCAAAGGGAGACTGATGTTTTGGAACGCTGATGACGGGTGAACTCCCACACCAGGATTCTGTTCTTGGTCTGAAAGGTCCTCCTCCAGTTTCCCGCAGTTTGAAAACCAGCATAAAACCATCTTCTAAGGAATTTCACAGCAACATTTGGGGAATTGGGTGTTTTGGTGTTATTGACAGATTTTACATCTTCAAAACCTCTCGTAAACAAATGACAGATAAGGAAATGACTTGACTGTAAGTTTAGTGATCATATTCCTGATCTTAAAAACAACAAACATTCATTTTACAAACAGAAGCAATGAAATAAAATGTTTAAAGTGAGTAATCTAAGATTTTAAAGCAAATCTGTGGCAGAACAAATAATCGATTTTTTTAGTCTCGCAGATTTCTCTCAGTACTGCCTCTAATTGCCCATGCTAAAATAATGAACATCAGTAATTTATTACCAGGAGTAATTTTTATACTGTCAGACTAGGAAATCTGTTAACTACCTACAGCCCATAGTGTCTGGATACCTGAAAGGATACAGACATAATGAAAAACACATTTGAAGTGAAAAATACCAGCCACACTCCTACCTCGGTATCTCCAGCATCACTTCCCAGCAGGATGGTATGCTATTATAAGGAGTCATCAAGGCTTAATGCTCTTCTGAGGATATTACGAAATTTGAAGTTTAAACCTAGCTGTCTCACAGGTTTCTCTTACCTATTGAATTTTAGCCAGTTAATATAAAGATACCTAGCCAACAACTGTGACAGAATTACTAAACAAGGGTCTCATAAGCAAAATATAAGGGTTTGGGTTTTTTTTTCAGTTTTTTACCTCCTCTTGATCCAACATTTGTTGCTTTAGTTTTTCAGCCAACTGGCTCTGCTGGTTGATTTCATCATCCTGCAATGAAATAGGGTTGGAGATTGTTAGTTTCTTTTCACTGTTCTTGTTTGCTGACTTTTATTTCCCCTTTCTAGAAAAGAAGGAAGAATAATGCCATAGGAAACCTTGTGCACATTTGAGTGGTATGAGAGGAGAGAAAAATATACGTACACAGAGCTGCACAGTAAAAGCAGTGCATGCATGCAATTGTCTCTAGCATATACCTAAGCAGAGGTGTCCCTGATGGTAACCAAGACACTGATGTGGTCAGAGTTGCACCTTATAACTTGCAGGAGACTTTACCAACATCTGTGATGTTTTATAGATGTACAAATACATACACACCCTCTCTCCCACTGTGTCCCCAAATTTCAGCTGACGAGAGATCACTAGAGACAGATTTATTAACCAGCTACAATTTACAGCTAGCACTGAACTGCATTAATGAAAGAGGAAGCCTAAACCACAACACAGAACTTGGACCCTTCAACTGCAGAATTTATATTTTCCTATTCCACCAAAGCCCTTGAAGAAAACACTGCCAGGTAATGCACAGCCAGGCATCCAATTTTACTGGCATTTCAACTTCCTTGTTAAGACAGCACCCTCATGGGTAGGAACTGATCTTAAATACAGAAGAGAAATGATGATGGACTCCACTGTACGAGTCCTTCCTCCAGAACGCCACAGGAGGCACACCAAGCACAGCCCCTGACCAAGTCTATCTCTGTTCCTGTGACAGATTTCCTTCTCTAAAGGAACTCACCAAAGATAAATGGTTGCTTTTTACCCTATCAGAGTTAATTGATATTTTGTGTTTCACTGACCAGCATGCTAATAGATTGATTTCTGATAGCAAATTCAGCTTTCAAGTGGAATATATCAAATCATTTGCTAAAATTAAAATAGTCCCAAATATAACATAAGAATGGTCTACACTGTAACAAGTTATAAATGGCGATACTTTGGTTTTGTTTTAGGGATCAGATACCTTCTCATTTCCTGTAGTACTGCAGTAATGCACCAAATTATGCTTCCCATGTTTTCTAGGGTAAAACTCAAACCTGCTGCCAGTTCCCTCAAGAATAATTCGGTAGGCTCTGATACTTTTGATGAGGGAAGGAGAAAGAATGACTGACTTTTTTTCTTTTTCTAATCAATACGTATGAGCTAGAGATTGCTACCGGGAATGTATTCTCCATCACAACAAAGCTGTAATTTCTTAAAGACCTTAACTGTTATTCTGAATGCCATCAACATACTGCTGCGTGCAACCGGAGCATGCAGAGAGATCTCATGCACACCAGAGTTAAGGCTTAAATACAACTATGAGCTCCCTCCCTCGGTATTCAGAAACAGCCAAACTTTAATACTAATTTACAAGGAAACAGTGGAGTTTTTTCTGATATTTTCCTGCTAATTACAATTGAAAGTCAAAATGAAGTTTTGATTTAAGATTAAAGCTATCCTGAAAACTTTTGCTAGATAGCCTTTTAAGGTGTTCTCATCCATAACAGTCAAAGGTTTTAGCATGCCTTTTGCCCCCCCGCCCTATTTCTTATCTTCACACAAGCCAAAGCTATTAACGGCAAGTGCTCAGTAAATGTATTGCCGATAGCTTTAAGTGCCAATGATGTATTTCAAGCTGTGCAAATAAATTAAAAAAAAAAAAAGCCACCTGCAGTCTAGGCAGTGTTCACAGCTAGAACCACATGATCAAGAAAGACCCAAGGCATGGTTATATATTTTCCTTAAAATTCTAGTGTACAATAAATATATTAGAAAATATTAGGATATAGTCTTTTTTTTCTTTCTCCTGTGACTCTGAGATGATGTTACAGTTTGCTGAGGGAGTACAGTATTCACAAAAATCACTGAAGAAAAGGAGGGCTGAAAAGCCTATATCGAGCCCTTAAAATGAGAGGCAAACTTGGCTCCGATTTCAAGGAGAATGCCCACAAACCCTATCCGCAGAGGGAACGGAAGCGGGTAGCTGATGTGATAGGACAAGATCTGGTTTTATGCAGTGATAGTGTTTTGAACTTTGGGACATTTTCCAGTTCATGGTGCTCAATAAATACAGAGACACTGACCCATTTTGGCTTAGTTTTCCATTTATAGCCAGAGAATGGGGTCAACCCAAATGTTCACACCTTATCATCCAGCTGTCTGTAGAGACTGGCAATCTCCTCGTCATACTTCTGTTTCTCCTCTGTCGAGATGCTGGCAACAACCGGTGTGATATTGTCAATAATCGGGGTGTTATCACAAGGCTCCAGGTTCTTCTGGTCTTTTGCACTGATCTGTTCGTCCTCAGGCACAGCTTCTCCTGCAGGCACATAATACGTGGTCATTACAGTCTAAGAGAGGGTTGCCCAAAACCATGAACATCCTAGGATGGTCCTTCGCAGTTGTCAAGAGGGACTCAGCAAAGGAAAGAAGGGCCTTATCCAGCTGTGCAAGGCAGGCAGCTGCCACGCATACAAACAACAGGCCAAGCTAGGTGTGGAAGGACGGCTGCTCATTCTCCACGGTTAGAAACAGAAACACGCAAAACGCAGCACCAGTTTGAATGGCTGCCATTAAAAGCACTGAACTCCCAGCTCCCCTTTCACCCAAGTCCTCTATCGATGGGATTAGCTCCATGGATTAACAGAAGTGTAAATAAGGAGGAAAAAAATTCCAACTTTCAGCCTAAAGCCCACTGGCAATCAAATGTCTCTTCCCCTCCAGATTCCCAAGTGCCTTATCAACTCTCCCTCCCTCATAACGAGCTACTAGAGCATCAGGACAACAAGCAAGACAGCTGCATTTAAAACCATATTACCTTCTGCCTTGTCACATCTAAAATTGAAGAGCATAGACCCATATTCAGGTGTTGCCTATGCATACCAGACAGGATGTTCTCTCTACACACTTTCTTTCAAAATCATTTTCTCCGAAGAATATTTTCTTCAGTAACATCAGTGCATTGTAATTACGAGCCTGCTGCAGTTCAGTGAAGAGGGACAGGCGAGGCACTCATGCCAGAAATTGAATCTACTCTCATTCAAGTCTGGTGAGAGACTCTGCGAGCTGCTGAACGCTGCACGCATTGCTCAAGGTGCAAGAAGGCTGCATCCAACCCTTCTGCACAGTTTTTTTCCATTTCTATGAAAAGCTACAATATTTTAGTCCCAGAAAGCTTTACTAGTCATTCTTGTCAAAACAGTGTGGGCACAATGTATCTTAATGGCAGGGAAACAAGCAAACAGGAGACATATATCAAAATCCAGAAACGCAGCCTAATTCAGGCCCCAAAACAAAACAGGGCATGAAAGAGCACGACCAACTGACAGGGAAGATAATTTTTTCAAGCTTAAAGGATGAAAAAAGAATAACTTGAAATCAAGCACCATAACCTCTCTAAAAGTACTACACTTAAAATACTTTTTGCCGTATTGCTAATAGCTTGATGATATTTTGTATTATTAATGAGAAAAATATAAAATGATTTTTCATTGTTGCATGTCACTGGAGTGGTCTGGGCAAAGTGGGCTCAGTCAGATCATGGGACCTTGCCCAGATGGCAATGCTTCTCAGGCTGCGGAGCATCCATCAGGAGCCTCCCAAAATGCATCTTTGGATTTTCGTTCCATTGTGGTATTTCACTTAACTCGGAAGCTTTGTATGGCAGACTACCACAGGTGAAAGGAGGAGGGGAGCCTAAATTTGATAGAGATGCTTGGACGAGAACAACCTCCTACCTGTAAAACACAGACTAAACTGTGCACTTGGATACAGGGCTGCTGAAATCCTGCCTCAGTGAGAACTGGGATCACCTATTTTCTGCTACAGTTTTGTTTTGTATATTTTTTTTTCTAAATTTATACAATAAACTATACCAATGGAATACTGAGGCATCTATCTTTTATTTCATATGCAAGATATAATTTCTGTGACACTTTGATTTGTAAAGAGCCTCCTTTGACAGAATATCCTTCCAAACGATGCTGTTTCAGAAGGTCAGACAAGAAATCAATAGTATTTTGAATGTATCACTGGGTAATGCCAACGAGAAAAGCAGGACAGGCGGCGGGGAAGAGGAGGTGTGTATATTTCGACAAAACAATACAGACAGCATGTTAGAAGGCTTCTTTATGAGGCATATAGGAAGGATCTATACAGGTTTTTAAAAGAAAAAAGTGTACCTAGAATGGGAAGGAAATTAAAGTCATCACATTTAGCAAACACAGAATGAAACACACAGAACACGACCAGGTTATAAATCCCCAGCACTCCTCAACACCAACAGCGGACCGACCATCTCCATAGCAATTGCGCTATGCTGTTAAGGGAAATATTCCCTGTGCTGAAGTCTCCAGAGAAAGGCACGGAGCACAATCATTAGGTAACGATCTCATCTCAAAGGCAAGTAAACAGCATAGGGACCTGAAAGAGGGAAGCAATTTTAAGTAGAGATTTCATCCAGGATGTTCAAAACCAGACTTGACTGTGCAAAATGAATTGTGACTAATAATTAAATCATAGAACCACAGAATCGTTTAGGTTGGAAAAGACCTTTAAGATCATAGAGTCCAACCGTTAACCTGGCACTGCCAAGCCCACCACTAAACCATGTCCTGAAGTGCCACATCTACGTATCTTTTAAATACCCCCAGGGATGGTGACTCCACCACTTCCCTGGGCAGCCTGTTCCAGGGCCTGACAACCCTTTAGGTGAAGAAATTGTTCCTAATCTCCAATCTAAACCTCCCCTGGTGCAGCTTGAGGCCGTTTCCTCTCATCCTATCACTCATTACTTGGGAGAACAGACCGACCCCCACCTCACCACAACCTCCTCTCAGGCAGTTGCACAGAGCCATAAGGTCTCCCCTCAGCCTCCTCTTCTCCAGACCAAACCCCCCCAGCTCCCTCAGCCGCTCCCCATCACACTTGTGCTCCAGACCCTTCCCCAGCTCCGTTGCCCTTCTCTGGACACGCTCCAGCACCTCCATGTCCTTCTTGTCCCGAGGGGCCCAAAACTGAACCCAGCATTCGAGGGGCGGCCTCCCCAGTGCCGAGCACAGGGGCACCATCCCTGCCCTACTCCTGCTGCCCACACTAGTGCTGACACAAGCCAGGACGCCGTTGGCCTCCTTGGCCACCTGGGCACATGCTGGCTCGTGCCCAGCCGCTGTCAGCCAGCACCCCCAGGGCCTTCTCCGAGGGCAGCTTTCCAGCCGCTCTGCCCCAAGCCTGGGGTTGTTGTGACCCAAGTGCAGGACCCGGCACTTGGCCTTGTTGAACCCCACACAGCTGGCCTCGGCCCATCGATCCAGCATGTCCAGATCAATCACAGATTTGTTCTTACTTTAGATACTTCACATTTGCGACAGTTACATATTATTGAACTGCGAGACACATAACACATAGGACCTGGATGACAAGCAATTTAGAAAATAAAAATGACTCCAAAGAAGCAGTATTTTACTGTTGGGGGATTGTTGGCATTTCAGGGTGCAAGGGGGATGCAGGGTTGGTTCCTTTAGGTTGGGAGGTTGTTTGTTGGTTTGGAGTTTGGGGCTTGGTTTGTTTTTTTTTATACATGGAATAAAAAATTAAAAGTAAGGATGGTTTGCTACAATTATTTGTCAATGTTCCAGATTAAATAAAAATTCTTTAATTTGTATGTATGCATAAAAATATTCTTCCTCCTTTACCATCCTACACTTGATTTTACAGCCTACCCTGAACAGCAATCCCCTATGTTTCTAAACAGAAAATTGGCTGTTTGCAACAAATTTCACTTAGAAGCCACAGGAGGAGACAAGTGGTGAGTCTTCTAATCAAATGACACTCCTAATCATTGTACTAAAGGACTAATCATTCCAATGTTAAACTCAATTATAAAAAAACCCCCAAGATCTAGTTACCTTAAAGCATAACAGAACTGATTCTCATGCCTGAGGAGCAGAGTTCTTTTAAAAGAAGAACCCCAAACATAACAACAATTTACCTTTTCTTCATTAATATTACTATCATTATTTAAAATTATTCACACCTTCCTGTATTCTCTACATCTCATATCACACTAGTTTTGGCACTTAAAATGGTACCTTCTGTAAATGGCTGCTGCTGGTTTCCCCGGTTTTTGCTTCTTCACCTTTCAGTTATTATTATGAAGCATGAGCTACAACTCTGAATCGTGAGCTTAGAATTAGAATGACTCCTGTGATTTAAGGCAAGGTTTAAACATCTGTAAATTAGAAATACAAAGACATGTACCCATTCCCATTTGGTACATACCATTTCTCCACCTGTTCAGTTCCAGTTCTAGATGCTGGATAACATTCTTTAGACTCTTGTTTTTGTCTTTCTCCTTCTCATACTTTTTCTTCCACTCCTCCGCGGTCAGCTCCAGATTCACAGAGACCGTGTTCTTAATCGTCTTAGCTCTGCGCGACAAAACCAGGTGTCAGTTGCCCTGCAACTTCTATCTCAATACAACAGTAAGGATTCAGAAATTTTTCCGTAACACAAAGGAAACTACTAAACATTTGCAATTTATTTTCTAAAGTGCAATGCCACAATTCCATTTTCTCTCACACCCTCAATACCATTAATACGTGGAAATCGCAACAGAAATTTTTCTGTATCAAAATCTGGCAGCCAGTGACCTGGAGCTTAAACTCCACCAACAAAATTCAGCCGTATTTCAAGCATCACAGCGTGAAGGATGTCAACACAGTGAACCAGAGATATAGGCACTTACCCTTCTTGAAAGCCAAAGAGCGCTTTCAAATACATTTTTGGGGGTGGAAGCAAGGGAAGGGCGAGGACCGCTGGTCACCACCAGGTAACTGGGTTACTGCTGGGCTGAGGAAGGCTGTCAGTGGGAAGGGAGCCTGAACTCGTGCCTGTGCCACTGCAGGCAGGCTCACGAGCTACTGCCTCTCTAGGCAAAACTATCACAAAATTTAAACCTTTCTAACAACCATCACCACCACTTTATTGTGAAACTGCTTAGCTCCAGCTGAACCCAAACAACTGCACTAGACAATGCAAAGCAAGCAGAAGAAAAATGCACAGCACCTACTCTAGTAAATCCACATTTAAAAAGAAAAAACAAACAAATCGGTATGAATTAAGAAAGCTTCAGATCTTTGCCCTTCACTGTTCAGACACCGAGTCCCTCCAATGCCTCCAGCATTACTGAAAAAAATAGAGACTAAGTATAGGAATAACAGACAAGTGTCCTACCAGTTTGTAAAGCGTAGGCTGAAGCACCAGTGCAAGAAGCTATGCCTAGGAATGGGCTACAGATGCTCTATCTAACTCTTCTTTGGGGAGAGCACATAATCTTCATTATTTTCTTCACAGCTCCACTTAATGATGCTAAAACATCCTTTAAATGTGGCCAATCACTAAAAATCCTGAAAGTTTCTTTTGTCAGCAAGAAAACACTCCCATATCTGTGCCTTGTACTCCAAATTGCATTCCAGTGATTTGCACTATGGGGCAAGCAGGGGTTTTATTACCTTAGAAATATTTTAAAATAACCCTTGCCTTTCAAACTAATGCCTAACGGTTAGCTTTTACGTATTGTCTCTGCCAAAAGCATGGCTCAAGTTTCCACTCATTTAACTGTACCAGGGCGAAAAAAAAGCCACACCATAAAGTGTATTGACTGCATTACCCTGATGATAGATGAAGTACTTACTAGCAACTAAAGTGAAAAATAATATAAAAACACTGAAAAAGATGCAGCAGAAAGAGAAGAAACTGCCTCACTACTAACAGAGGAGCACATGCACATGTTGATTAGCGTAAGAGGGCCTGTGAAGATTAATGTTACTCCTGACACTTATTTTAATGGTGATATAATTCTTTTTTGCTAGGAAAAATAGAGGAACCGGTAATCACCCATGACTCATATACCTTCCCTTTAATGTTATTCAGGCCCTTAATACTGTCACATCAGAAAAACGAAACACCACAACCAAAGAGCCTGTAAAAGAAACGACTTCCCGTAGACAGCCACATTCCTGTCCAAAATGCTGACAAATAACCGTGGGTATGTATAGTTAGTGTGCTGCTCTGCAGGTCTAGTGCATCACCGGTCCTCCTCCTTGTACTCCCTTTCCTATTTCAGCCCAATTCTATACCTTTTAAGCAAACAAACAAAAACCCTACAATAAACTCCAGGCAAGCACTCTCACAAAGTATTTAGCTATCTTCCCAGTTCTTTCAGCTGACATCCTAGTCCTCAGTAAGGAACACCTTAAAAATATTCCTCTTCCTAGAAAAGCGTTTGTCATGTCACATCACTCCAAGCTCTGCTAGTCAGGATGTGCAGAGCTGGTTTGAAAATTATTTTGCCCCAAAAAGAAAGGTAGGTTTTACTAATTACTGAAAAGAGAAACGAAACCAAGAGAAATGTAAACTGAAATAACATGGAAACTGGACTTCCTCTATACACACTACCTAACGTACACAAGCGTACAACTTCCCAGAGATCCTGGAGCACTGTTATGCATTACAGAACAAAAGGAAACCCCTTCTAATCTAGATTAAAAAAATAAAATAATTTTTAAAAAGATACACTACCTTTTAATCCTCTCAATCTGAACTATTATATTTTCCTGTTTACATTTCTTTTTACTTCAAACCATATCTGCAGACAGAGGGTTCAGCATAACAGCAAGCAGGCTGAAACCTAACACAGTACCTTCTCATCTACTTAAAATTAAATGTCCCTTCGGCTGCTTTACTGCCCTGGAGCCTTGGCCAGAACGGATTAGCAGGAACTTCACGACTGCTCTTCTGTTATACAGAGATATGAGACTCACACTCATCTGAAATCACCTGCAGTCAGAAAACTGTATGTGGGGAGGTTTAAACTGTGAACTATCAAAACATTTAAACTTTTACCATCAACAAAAGCTGCGCAACTCGTTATACTTCAACACTCTTTATTTAATTACTGCATCTTAATATTTTCATTTACTCAAAATTTCTGTGACGTTATAATATATGGATTTCAGTAGGAGCTTATATCTTCAATAATTTAAGCTCATGTTCATCATACAACAGTGAATTAAAACTGCATAGCAACCCTTAACCCGACTATATGTTAATGACTGCTTCCTCCTTTTATAGCCCTTTTCCATAAAAAACTTACTGCAGCAACCTGTGAAGTTCCCTTTGGGGAGTTTTTCCCGCATGCTGTTATTTAAGTGAGTAGCTTATAAAAAGGACACGCTATCGGACGGGGAGATCAGAGGAATCGGGTGCTTTTTGCAGCTACCTGGCTTGCAGCACGTGGGTCCCTCCCCACCTTCCACAAATCCCAGCAGCGGATGACAAGGACAAGTTAATACTGGTTCTGGCAATGCCAGATGAGGAGCGTGTTGCAGAACTGTCCTCCAGCCCTAACCTGCAGCAGCAGCCCCAACTGTTCCTTATGAGGGACTGCACCCAACTGCGTCTGTTTGTCCTTCGCTGCCTGTCCTGCGTTTTTACCTACTCTTACACGAATACACTAAAGGGATCATCTTCCCTCACTAAAATCTAAGGGAAGTCCACATTAAAGGATAAAAATGGGGCAATGAATTAATAGGAGATTGTCAGATTAATCTTTTATATGTGATTTTACTTTCCAGTATAAAATGCTCCTTAACAGTGTGGGCTTTGATGTAAAAATTATGCATGGTGGAAAACAACCCAATTTTCTGACATTTAGAATAAAATAAAAATAAATTCAGAAATTTATTATATTGTACGAACTGTTAAATAAATTGTATTTCAAACACACGTAGCTTGCTAGTATTTTTTCTTTCTGCTATTACACAAATAAACATACATGAAACAGAGTAAGCAGTTTTCCAAAGTATCAGAGTTCTCCTCAACTGCAACAAAAGCAGTAATTCCGTAATGAGCCTGACCTATTTTTGAAAACTTTCCAAATGTATTTCATATGGCTATTGGCAACGAACACATATGGAAAAGAAATCTTCTGTCTCAACACTTCCACATTTATTTTATCCTTGCTTGTTTCTGAGGTCTTGTTCCTAAATTGTTAAGATCCTTCAATCATATAAAAATGTCTGTGAGCTATCACAGTAATCTATCGAAGCTGTCATATTACACTGTGTCCATATTCTTCATTTTTCTTAACGGTTAAAAAAATATTTTTTGCAACTCTAACAATAATCTCCAAGATGCCATTCAAGGAGAAGACACATCTTAAAAGCATCAAGAGCAGTATCAGATAAAGCAAAACTGAACACTTTCCACTGAGTTAGCCAACAGAAAGCTGCCCAATACCATTATCTTCTCCATAAAATTTCAAAGAACTACTATAACACTTTATACTTTCTGCAGGAAAAATTACCAGAGCTTCAAAGTAGTGCAGCTCCTGGCCAACATTAACATTTTTCTGTTACCATAGGGAATAAAGTGACAGTTTTCTCAAGTTCTCCAGTCCTATTTCTGAACAACTCCAGAAACCATAACCTCCCTATTTTAAAATGTCTGCTCATCTCGCTCCCCTTGGCACGGCTGGCTCAGAACACATGGAAGAACCCAACTAAGTGTCATCCAGCCTAATGCCGAGCAGGACTCACCGCTGTCCGAACATCAGGGTTGACTTGGTTTCTGCTTCGTTGAACACAGAAGGAGAACAGCATATCACGATGGTGGTTCTGCAGTTGCCACCCAGGGAATCCTGAAGTATTCGGGTCATTTTGCTGTCTCGGTATGGAACATGGGTTTTCTAATGAAAGTAAGAGAGGAGAACAATTTTTTAAAATAATGGTATCGTAATGAGAGAGAACATGAGTAGATAATGACAGGTTTAATGGATTTGAAGCACACAATCCTGAAGAGTAATTGTTTTGATTGTGCAAAGATTGGATAACCACTCAAGTGAAATCATGCAGATTTAGTTTCTTATCTTTAGCAGAAGAGCAAAAGTGTCACTGGTTTGTAGTTGGAAAGCTAATATTTTCTTCTTTCTGAACCGCAATGTTAGCTTATTTTTTTACGTGCATGGCAAAGAAACAGATAAATAAAAAGCCATTCTTCAACAACACAAAACAGGATTACTTACAGTTCCCTCTGCCAAGGCAGATATCACATTGCCTAAAGCAGACAAAGACTTATTGATATTTTTAGCTTCATCAAGAACAGCGCCCTCCGCTCCAGTTTTGCTGACCTACCAAAGAGAGCAGGCAACAGTCAGGCTCAGCTATCAGCAAGCGTCTGTACAAATACAGCTACAATGCAGATAGTGCAACAGTTAAAGATGCTCTTGGAAGAAAAACAAAGCACGCTTATCCTAGGCATGAAGGAGGAGAATTTTATATGCACTTTTTTGTTAGTGGAAGCCTGTAATACTGCTGCCTTTCTTCCAGTGTAAGAGCAAGCTCATCCTTACTTTAAGGGAAAAGCTGGTAAGCCCGTGCTCTCCTGAGGACACTTGGGGACCACTTCCAAGACCAGACCACCCATACAGATAGGGGACACCACAGTATATTCTCAGGGCACAGCACATGCC
The DNA here is from genome assembly GCA_013389905.1 of Sula dactylatra. Taxonomy (NCBI): domain Eukaryota; kingdom Metazoa; phylum Chordata; class Aves; order Suliformes; family Sulidae; genus Sula; species Sula dactylatra. The sequence goes on along the minus strand of WEKW01007587.1, from coordinate 61,840 downwards.
ACCAAACGAGTATCTTGGCTTTGTATTTTGCTTGCATGGACCAAGAATATCAGGGCAGGAAAGGCATAATCTCACTCATGCAAGGCTCACTGGCCCACAAACTGGATCCCAAAGTGGCCCAGTCAAGAAGCTTGGTGGCCTGGGACCAGCACTCCTTTAGACAACAACACAATTTTACAGTATTTTTTCTCTCTCTCTCTTTTTTTTGGGGGGAGGGGGTTGGAGGGGGTACAGAAATGTAGGGTAAAGCTATGTATTTTTCTCTACACTGCAACTACAGTATCTGTACTTTCCTCTAAAAATGAATGCCACATGGCACAAAAGATACAACTACGTTTCCTTTTAAGAAGACAATCTGCCAAGGCAACCCTTATTTCAGGTTTTCTGTACAGTGTCCAAATGAACACAACGAATCACAGAAGTGTAGTTTTCAGAGGAGAGTAGAGCCTGACTAGGCAGTAATTTTCTAAATACCACTAGGAGGTTTTAATTTAACATTTAGTATGAAATGCAGTAATAGAAAGTAACACGATTAATTACTCTGATGGATGGCTTCTGCATTGTAATGATGGGTTATCAACTAGTGTGTCCCAACGAGCATTCTGAAAGATGCTCTGGATATCAAACAAAATAATTCATTCTACTTCTTGTTTTCAGAAAGAAATAGAAATCTATGACCACAATGAGAGACCCTGCTTCATCCAGAGTAGTTATTTCATTATTTTGACATGCAGAATAGTTACCAAGGATCCAGCTTGATTAAAGGATCCATAGCACTGCAAAATGACGAGGTTTTAAATTCATTTATTTCACTTACAGTGTAGCAATTTTGAACACTACAGAAAACGTCACAATTAGAACTGAGAAACAACTTTTCTTCCACTGTAGTACTGTTCTAGACCATTACTCTTGATAAACAGATACAAGTTCTTTTCTGGTTAGTATTTTTCTATATTGCAAAGCAGAATTAGTCACTACGATCAAGACAGACATTCAGGGAGCTTCAACAGATTTCAGCTGTATAACTGTGTTGTCTGCTGTTATTTCATTGATCTAATACGTGAAATAAGTACAGAAAACCTAGACATAGCACATCTGAATATAAGCAAATTAAAATAGCAGTTTAATATGACAAATTACATAAAAATTATATTACTTTATTAAAATACCCATAACTAAATGTGAAGCTACATGAAAGTACACTGGTTCAAATTGACTTCATCATAAATGAAGACATATTGCAGAGTTTTGGGTTTTCCATTTCCTACCAATAAATGGTTCTGATCTGTTCCTTTTCTCCATCCCACATTAAAAAAAAAAAAAAGACTGTCACACTAATGATAACATGAGATCAGACTTCTGTAAAACTCCTGTAACTCTTCCTAGCTTAGTTTGCACTGACGCAGATTCACATGACCAGTTTAGTGATACCGGATAATTCAGCAGTTCAGGAAAAAGGAAAGATTACCTTCTCGCTTCCAGCCAAGTCTACCAGGTAAAGCTTTCCACTGAGTTTCTTCTCAGTTTCCACATTCTCTTGTTTAATATTAATGAGGAAGATACTGTGGCTCCTAGAGCTATGTTCGTTCATATCTGCAATCACATTTGACAGGTTTTGTTTAAATGACTTCAAAACCTGTCACGGAATTATATTTCATCAGCGCTAGCCTATGGCTAGCAAATTCAAAAGGACGGGTCCATTCACTGGAGAGCCCAGACCACCGTACTGACAGCAGCTATGCCAAGAGCTGCAAATAAAGCTCCTGGACTACAGAATGAGATCCTACTTTCTCCCAACATGATCAAATTAACCGGATACATGATAAATGAAAGCCTTGGGAAAAAATGCTTTTTTCTTTCTTTTTTTTAAAGTTTTTTTTTCCCCTGAAGCAATAAAATTTGACCAGAAATAGTAAAAAAACAAAAAAAACATAGCGTAATAAAATAACATTACACAGATACAGTAAGAAAAAAAGGTTCTGTCCTTTCACTCTTCTTCATGAGTATAGACAGCTCACAGAAACTGCTGTGATATAACAGACACTGTTTAGACATAGGACTACAATGATGATGCATGTGCAGCATCCTGAACAGAGGAATAATTTTGAGCTGAGCAAGATAATTTAAAGAGAAGTAATAATTACTGCAATAAAAGGAAGCTGGGCAGATCTCAGTGCAATTGTGTGAGGAGATCTCCCAACATTTTAGTAAAAGTTTTCATCAAAAACGCACTATTAAAATTTCAGAGTGATTTTTATTGCTTATGCCATTAAAAATCCTCCTTCACCCAGGCAGCTGGTAAAACACAGGCAGTTACAGTTTCAGCT
>WEKW01007587.1:20232-59457 GCA_013389905.1 Sula dactylatra | reverse complement strand
GTAAACCACTTTCTCACCCATTTTCTCTGTTACTTTACCACTACCACCCTCCCCCATTCACATTCACAGCAATATTTTTTATTTGTCTGAACTCCCTTTTCCTCCTCCATCTCCAAAGACCTTTTTTTTCAATAACACTTCCAAATTTGCTCCTTGCCATTTTAGTCTAGGTAAAATTCATTCTCTGTCAGCTCTTGGCAGAACTTTTCTGTGTGCACCAAATACAACCGGCAGTATCACAGCAAAAGGTGTATTTGGGTATTTTTTGTTAGAGAGAACAGCAGAAACAATGGGAGGAAACGTTACTCAGAAAAAAGAATACATTTCTATTAGTATGATGAGAAAGGCATGGGAAAGCTAAAGCAATACATATTTACTAAAGCAAGAAGGTAGAGAGATGGAAGAGAAAGAAGATACCCAGTGCACCATAAAAAATAGAAAATAAAATAAAATAACAACAAAAAAAATCCCCAAACAAACCGAAGCTCACACCCCCACCCCCCACCCAAAAAACCCACCCACCACAAAGATTTGAGTTGTAAGCTTAGGTCCTGCCACGCTTACTGCTCGGATCAAAGACATCTTACAGTATAAATTAGGAAACAGGGCAAAGATACCTGCTCTTTTTATCGCTGTAATGCCAGTAGGCTGCATACAACACAATGTCAACAAATTTGGCACAGGCTGAAGTGATTATTAGGTTTTTTAATTCAGGAAGATTTGTTTGCTTTGCCATCATTGGAACTCAATCCAAGTCACCACTTCACTGGGATAACTTGCAAGAAACAGGCAGAGTCTGATAATTGCTTTGCAGTCTTTGCCTGCCATTTGATCAGTGAATTGCTCTGAGTTCTTGACTTGCAGCACAAAGAAGAATGTACATACATAATTTCAGCTATATATAATTTAAAATATCTATACCGTGTGTAACAATACATATTTTGACTTTTTATATAACAATACTATATAATGCCATATATTAAATTCAGGAGTTCTCAAAGCTGAAAGTCAATAAAAGTTTCTGTACGCAGTGAAGCGGTAAAAAAAGTACAGCTCTATTAATTTCAGCTTTATAATTTGTGCATCATTACATCGTTCACGTAAGTAACTCGAAGTACTTTGTGAACGTGAAGAATCAATACACCACTAGGAAGCTACAACCACCCACACTCGGTAGCCAGAAAAGCTTCCACAAAATACTTACTTGTAACGGCTACATGACGGTTAGCTTTCCCTTCATCAATGACATCCAAAACTTCTTCAGGACTAGATACAAATCGTTCTGTACAACCCTAGAAATACGCAAGGCGAAAACAGAAAAGTTTGGGAAGTGTTCTAGTACTCCAAATGCCATCAGGAAGAACATTTAGTGCTGATGAACAAAATAATTAGAATCGCCATCAACATCCAACGTGATCATTAGCGAGGCAATGGACCAAAACGTGCCTTTGTTATGACTTTCAGGAGGAGTCCACAGGATAACTTGAGAGACAATTTTCTTTCACAAGATTAAAGACTCGTCAAATCCAAACACGCAGCAGAAGAGAGTTGCTATACTTAGAACACATGGAACGATACAGCATATATTCCTGTCACTAATTTGGGTTAGATTACGAGAGGAAGTCTCTGCCTTAATGCAATATTACTGAAGGAATCATTTTATCAGATTTTTTTTGCCCTCCCCAGGATGAGAATAAACAGAACAATATCATATGTACATTATTAAGGCTCACATAAGTTTGTAACAAGTGTATTACATTTAAACGAGGGCCCAGGAAGACATAAAACAAATTCTTAACCCAACAAATCTGTTCTAAAATATTGCGAGCTTACAGCATCTATGCAACAAAATATTAAAGAACAAAATTCTTCATGATGTTCTCTTTCATTTCTGACGTGAATGGGAATATGAATACTTAAAGTTTAACACCATACTGACAAAATATAAATGTTCAAAGTCAGGAAAATAAAGCAAACATGATTCAAGCCCATTCATATTTCAGGAAACTGTCTAAATTCAGGGACCAGGACTACTTGAACATTCAAGACTCTGTACATGAGTTGAATCATCTCAGCAAACGCACTGGGATACAAATGGAAATATGTAAATAAATGCATATGTGAGAAAGAATGAAAAAATGAGCATCGAATTTTCGTTGTACCTTAACATACGGGACTCTGTTTTTATCTTCATGTACAGCGAGATTTGTCTTTGACACTAGAAAAAAAGATGGAGATCATTAGGAATATTCCGCAGGTAATAACGTGTCAACTATAGGCACGACAATAATGTGAATGTATTAAATTTGTAAATGAGGATTGTAGTCGCTTCCCACTCCTTATTAACTACCAATATTTCTGTTACATAGAAGTTGTTTCTTGTCCTGTCACTCTTGTACCTGTTACTTTAAAATTAACTTTATGGCACAAGAGCTTTTTTTTATTGCTTGGATTAATAAAATAAACACAAACCAAGATGGATTGTGCCAAAGCAGCACAATTTTCGAAAGAAACAGAAGAACTTACTGGAATGCAAAAAAGCTCAAATACACATTCCTGACTTTGTGTTACGATTAGCATACATTTCTCTGTCTTCAGATTGATTCAAGACACACAATTCACACTTTCATCAACACACAGCATGCATATACAGACACACAAACTGTAAAAGAGACAGATAACTCCCAACGAGCTCCACCTAACAGAAGCAAAGCAAGGAATAAGTTGAACCAAATGTATTCTAAATTTAACAAAAAAAAAAAATCAACAGAACACAGCTTTACTTTCAGAATATACATTGCCAACAAGGCTCAGACATGCCTTGAAGACTGTAAAATTGTCTGTACTCATTGATTTATAATCAAGCTATGTAGCACTGCAGAGGTAGGAGCTTGAGAGTCAGAGATCAGATGACTTAAAACTGCAAAAATTCTCCTTCACAAACCCAGTGATACAGCTTAAATTTAAATTACTCTCAAAGAAAGTCACTGTTTCCCCTTAAGTGTTGATTCAAAGCACTATACCAAGGCCAACACCACTTAGTCACATGAGAAATGCAAAACTTACCATCAAGTAGGTCCCTTATTTTGTCCAAATATATCTCAAAGTACGAAACCTAAGTAAGTAATCATAAACATTACAGATTTAAACTTTGGTGATTTAAACATCTCTGTACCTCTATTTCCATATCTGTCAAAATAAAAAGCACCAAACTAAAAATAAAATCCACTTCCCACATACTTTGATTCACATCTTTCACATGAAAGTATTTGTATTTTGAATGATTTACGTGTCACTGATCTTTCTCCATTTATCAATGATTCATCAGGAAAGTAAACGAAAAACCTTCAGACAAATCTTACCTTTTTTTTTTGACACAAAAATATCGAACAGAATCAAATCAATTCAGCTAGTATCATATCAGTACAGCTGCATCACGAGAAGGGTAAATTTTGACAACTGTAAGAGGCAGTGATATTCACCAGCACAAAAGCACACAGCGCGTTCAGTGGTTTAACACACAAGTTACACAAGCTTAAGCAATGTAAATTAAATTAAACTTTTAAATGAAGCATTTGTAAAAGTTCTGTCCTGAATCAAGTCCCAAAGAGGAAACTGAAAATGAGCTTTTCTGTAACAGAGAGACACAATGGTCCTCCAAAAAAAAAAAAAGAGTATAAGGAGACGGAGAATGAATGACTCCCTAAATTAAAGGATATTTGACTCTCAGAAGCAAACATAAATGTGTTAGTAGGGTGATGCCTAACCTTACCTTAAATAAGCTTCATGCATTTAGCTAGAACACTACATGGCTAAATTTTAGGTACTAGAAAACTCTAGCTATCCAGTAAAGTATCATTTTCTCTCATATGAAAAATAAATTACATATATTTTTTTTTTTATACTGATGAGTTGATCCTCCTGTGTGATAACTGCTATTAAATACAGATGTGTTTTGCTTTTGTGCATATACTTCACCTGTGTCCCATTTAAAGCCATGCTCTGGACCAGCTCATTTCAACAGTCCAGTTCACCTAGACTTAATTCATGTGCTTTCTATTATCCTATTAACAAACTGCTGAGGACCAACACGCACAGGAGATACCAAGTTCCCCTCCCTGTACTAAACGGGTCTCTATTAAAGAGGGAGAGAAAAAAAAATTATATTACTTTTCAACGTTGGCTCAGTTATTAAAAGAGTGTGACAGTTTGGTTAAATTCTTGCTCCCACTGACAGAACATGCATTTCTCTCAATGACAGCTCCTCATATAATCACTCACTCATTCATTGCTATTTAGGCAGCTTTTCTGTTAAGATATTCATAAACGTCAACTATGATAGGAAACCACTGAAACAATTCAGTGCTGGCAGAACATGATTTATAAAGTGATAATCTTCTGCCGGGACAGGAATTTACTACGTCTTGTACAAGGGGGTCCGCATCTGTTGTTACCCAAGTGCTATCATGCAGAACAGCAATAGCCACAGGAGAGCTTAACAGATGATGAAATCAGTGTTACTCCTATGGAGGCCATTTCGATGAAAATTCAGAGGCTTCTCTTCTTAAGGAGCTCAATATTTTACAATTAAAGTATTATTAAAATCTATATATTAAACACAGAATCATTAAGGTTGGAAAAGACATCTAGGATCGTCAAGTCCAACTGCCAACCCAACCCCCCCAGGCCTCCTAAACCATGCCCCCAAGTGCCACGGCTACACGGTTTTTGAACCCCTCCAGGGATGGTGACTCCACCCCCTCTCGGGGCAGCCTGTTCCAGGGCCTGACCACTCTTGCAGGAAAGAAATTGTTCCTAATCTCCAATCTAAACCTCCCCTGGTGCAGCTTGAGGCCATTTCCTCTCGTCCCATCACTAGTGACTTGGGAGAACAGACCGACCCCCCCCTCACCACAACCTCCTTTCAGGCGGTTGCAGAGAGCCATAAGGTCTCCCCTCAGCCTCCTCTTCTCCAGACCAAACCCCCCCAGCTCCCTCAGCCGCTCCCCATCACACTTGTGCTCCAGACCCTTCCCCAGCTCCGTTGCCCTTCTCTGGACACGCTCCAGCGCCTCAATGTCCTTCTTGTCCCGAGGGGCCCAAAACTGAACCCAGCATTCGAGGGGCGGCCTCCCCAGTGCCGAGCACAGGGGCACCATCCCTGCCCTGCTCCTGCTGCCCGCACTAGTGCTGACACAAGCCAGGACGCCGTTGGCCTCCTTGGCCACCTGGGCACACGCTGGCTCGTGTCCAGCTGCTGTCAGCCAGCACCCCCAGGGCCTTCTCCACTGGGCAGAAAACACTTATAAAATTTAATTTTATTAAAATATTTAGATGGTTTATTTGTACTTTGTATGTCTGCTTCTTCTGACTGTACGTCATGAGCACACCCACAAAGAGGCACTGCTAAGAAGGCTCTCAATATAAAATGACCAAATAGTCCTTCCAGCAGATCAGGAACTGGTTCAGAGGTACTGTGCTAGACTATTGGGGAAAAAATATACATACACCCTCAGAAGGCTTTAATGCAAGCAGACTAAGTCATCACTCATCTCCCACTTTTAGGCACAAGAGGGACAGAGGAGGAGAGCTCCATTCTCAGAGAGCATGACCTGGTCACAGCAGGAGAAGGGACAGTGTTTTCACACTCCACCTGTGTTCAGCACGTAACTCTCCTGAAGCCATCTAGGCATAGTTTGTGTGTTTTGGGGGAGGGATCACACAGAAGAGTACCCATTTTTCCTGCAAACCATAGGGTAATTTTACTGATGTCCACTTAGAAGAAAGCTGTACCCTGACCCCAACTCTGCCAGAGGGACCGATGCCCCCACAGCTCAGAGCTCCCCGGGAGACCAGATGAAGAGTAGGAATTAACGGTCACTCAAATAATTTGAGATCATATGTCTGGTATTGCAATACCGACAGGGAAAACATATCAGCTGTTCAAATCAAGACGTAGCCCACCATATTAAGGAACCAATATGTAAGATTTTTAGATTAAAAATTACTTCTAAAAATCCTTCTGTAAATTGCCCAAAGCCATCTTTCTTCCATTTCAAACCCACAGATTATGGAGGACTGTTTATGCCACTGAGATAGGAACAACATATCAGTGTTCTCTCAAACGTGCAGATCAATAGTATTTATGGTCATAACTAGTGAGGCTGAGGTACAGTCTCTGGAGAAGCTGCAGTGAAATACGCGTTTTCTTACCATGCTGGCTAGCCTCTCAGCTGTGGCAAGAGACAAGGCAATCAACGGACTAGCAAACTTGAGCTGAAAACACACTGAAAAAAGATTTCCGTCAAAGGCTAGTAACTGTATTGAATTATTTCTAGTAAATGCCCTCAGTAACCTAAACCTTTTTTTAGTTATAAGAGGGAGAAAGGAAAAATTCTGCAGCACAGTGTTATAGCCTGAATGCAGATTTCCCATCCAGCTCAACTCTCTTCCACCTGCCCCATTACGTAATACGTCATCCCGCATTTACCTTTATATGAAACTCCAAGTTTTCATCCATGGAATAGATGTGATCAAAGATGTCATGTGCAATTCTCGGAATGATTCCCATGAGCTGAGGGTCATGCAGCTTCCCCTGCAGACACAAAAACAAACCGTAACTTGGAAAGCCTTGCTCAGGCACAAGAGGAAGCCTTGTTCAAACACACCTTCCTCCAGTGGGCCCCTATGAACGTGGCTGCTGCTCTGGGGGGATTTGCTTGATATAAGTGCACAGAAAAGGTGGCAGAACAACTTGACACGATAGCACTCTTCACCCGACGGAGCACCTATTTGTTTTGTCAGCTCCTGCCATTCGCCAAGCGTGCTGTCCTGCTGCTATTTACACTGCCACTCTCTGACCAAAGATAGACGAATAAACACAAACAAATGTACAAATTACTACCTGGTTCTCCCAGTCAAATCAGGTATTTGGAAACATGTCAGAAATGAGAAGTATTAAAGCATTTTGTTTCTCTTTCACCACTATTCTAGAAAGCTAAAGGGAAATCTGGGTTGCGGGGATTTGGGGATTAGAGTAATATATTCTGATTTGAGCTTGCTGGGCCTATTGCCAGCAAACTGTGCCTTACAAACACTACTGTTCTCCATGTTAATTTGCACAACTACCTTCCTCTATTCTTTCAAGAACTGAATAGTAACTAAAAACAACAATTTCCCTGGCTGCATGGCTCCTTTTAGTTGCATTGCTCTTTTTGAAAAAGCCAGACACGTACAGGAAAGCTAACACCATTTGAAAATTGAATAGGAATATAAACTCGAAATAAAAACCTTTTCTGACTACAGCGTACAGTGTATTGTTATTTCCAAATGTTTTATGAAACTGCTTAAATATGCAATAACAAGCCAGTAGACATAAGACTCCATCGGAACATAGTGTCTAGATACCTTTTGAATATATCTTTGTCCAAGTATTACTGTCCATATCGGTAGAACAAAGCATCTTACTCCAAACAGTGGTAGGGATTTTTTTTTTAAATTTTAAATATAGTGGGTAAGCATACAATTCCAAATCACTGGAAGTCAGATTTGATCTGTAATTGCTAAAAATTATTGAACACCAAAAATTTTTTAGCAAAGTAGGGAAAATATCACACACGTACACGTTTCTCAATATTATGCATGTTTGTGAATGATTAGTGGGTCATATTGAACTGTTTTCCAAGTTTCTCGGCCTTTATTAGTATACTCAAACACAGTCTTTCTAGACATCGTTTCCTTTATGCTAAAGCTGGTGAAAGGACATTCAGCTTCTAAGCATCAACCTCTGATGAAGGAAATTTAACATGAAGAACTGACACAATCTCTCCCTCTATCTCAAAGCTCATATTTAAAGCAGTTACTAGGTTTCTGCCCCTGAATTACACATCCTGGGGAAAGAAAGGGGGGAGGAATATAGATAAATGAGTTACATTGCTGACTGCCTTCGCTATAACGCAGCACTCGGCTGTATCTAAACCGTGAATATTTTATTTTTATTATACAAATAATATTATCTTCTGCAGCAGAAGCAGTTAAATGCTATAGCATATCCAACGTCCTATTAAGCTTCTCAGAAACTAAAAAGTCCTTGTCGTATGATACACCATTTTATTTCAGACTATGAGAATGCGAAAGAGGGTGATTAAATAAACTAAATACCTGATGGAGGGAAAAACTTGTATGCACAAAACCACGTAAACCAAATGCCAACACTTTGTTTTACCTTGCCAGCACAGCACTTGGTTCCATCACACAGCGCTGCTGTTAAGCAGAGACCACGATACGATTTTCACACTATCCATTGCTTCTCCCTGAAGAAGTCCCTGAAAAGCTCACTGAAACCAACTGACTACCTTGTATTACTGCATGGAGAGCGCTTTCCCAAAGAGGGGAAAGGAGTTTTTCCCTAAACTAGAATTAACAGAGATTTGCTGGTATTTCTGCAGTGCACACAAATGCAACCAAAGGTATGTCTATGCTATGTAGCACTGCAAGATGCCTGAGGCAGCAGAGGCTAAGGCAGCTACAGAACAAGAAATGCTAGAGCTACGCAGTGCCCCCTTTTCTACAGTAGCTTTGATCGAGGTGGGTCGTTAGCTCAGCCAAAGGACAGTTTGAATTCAATGTTCTGTTGCAGAGACTTCTGTCTGCACAGAGGTGCATCAGCTTTGGGATCACTGTACTAGGTAAACCTTTCCTCTCATAATTGCTTGGGCTCTGGGTAAGTGACAACCTATAAAAGTATTTAATCAAACATTCTCCCAGCCTCCACAAGCCCTGTAATAACTATGCTCTCCTTTACAGAGCTTTCTCTAGCTCAGAAGAGAAAGCAATCTGCAAAAGATGATTAAGTGTGTGTGTAACGCAATCACCGCATCTACAACTTCTTGGGCTTTCTCACTATTTAAGTCAGTAGAAACTTCAGTGAAGCAAGATCACATTCACTGCTTTGCGAAGAAAGAGTTAAGATCTTTAAAACACCGTAACACCAGCACTCTGACGTACTGAGGAAAAAAAAAAATCATTTTTACTTTATTATCAATGGATTTTTATTAAATCAGGAGATGACTGAAGCAGATCCCACTATAATTTATGGAGACCACAAACTGGAAGTGAAGAGAAAGGTAAAGATAGGCTATTCACTGGAAAGCTGGAATAAAAAAAAAAAAACACCCCAACCCACAAAAAAAAACCAAAAAACCAAAAAAAAAAAAACAAAAAACCCAACAACAACAACAGAAAAAAAAAACCCAAACCAACAACTCTCATGGATTTACCTGCAACCTCAGAAATACTTTGCAGAAATGTGCTGCTGCTGCCATGCTGACATTGCAGTTAGTAAGCTCCCCCAAAGCACCAGGACAGACAGTTCTCTGCTCATTAAAGCCTCTCATTTTAATAAGAACATTAATTTCCACATTTAAACATAGCAGGCGGGCAGACAGTAGCTAGTGAAGCGTAACGTTTGAGACAGTGCTGTTTTATTTCACGATGTTGATATAATAACTACAGTCTATAGGGACCCACCATTGAAAACATTATTATAAGGTCAAAGCCCATCAATATAATCTTATGGGCAAAAATACCTAATTTTTAAGAAGGTTTTGGTTATATCCTGCTATACAGGTTGCCAAATGTTTTATCTAGCACAGGAGAAAGACCTATGTATGTCAGAAAGCCTATCCTGGCTATATCACACTACCGTGTCCTGTTTAAGCTTAACACTAACACTATGAAGCATTTCACATTTCACAGAAAATCCTCCATAACAGCTTTACCAAGAGGATTTACTATTTCTTCAACTTCAGACTATTTTTTTCTTCCACAACATACTTTAGCAACTTTACAAGAGGATGTTACGTTAAGAGGGGGATTAAAACTGAATATAGATTTGATTCTACTTTAAAATGACAGCTTTTTCTTTATTAAAGAAGTAAACCAGCCATTTTTCTACAGTCATTTTCTTTATCACAGCTTGTAATTCTGAATATAAATTGGCTTTAAGAGATCTTTCCCTATGCCATGTGGAAGCACCAGCTCAAGCCCTGCAGACATTTTGATTTAATTACATTCAGAGCTGGTGGATTACTCAGCCATTGTGCCATCTGTGAGGGCTGAGCTAGTGATTTCCCCCATCCTCGCAAGGACAGACTTAATTAGACATGAGGCATCAGTTATTGCATCCTCCAGGAAAGGAGCAATTGTGGCAATCGAAGAGCAATTTCACCAGGGCCTGCTGGCTCGAGAAAATATTGCTTTCCTTCTCCTTTAACCTTCAGGTTAGGTAGATCACCTATGTTCGTGGTGTAGCAAAAACATCTGATGCTGTTGAACAAACGAAAGCTCATTTTTCCCTTTCATTTAGCGAAACTTTGCTGTGGACCTCCCGTTTAAAGTTCACAGCTGAACTGAAATGCTCCAAGACATACACACCCAGCTTGTACAGCATTGTGATGGAACAATCCTATGCAAGGAGTAAACGTGTGAATGATCCTCCTTTTTTAGCAAGACTAAATATCTAAATGTCTTCTAATGGAACAGGTTTTGGGTTGTTTTTTTTAAACACAGGAAAAAACCCAACACTGTCACGCTTCATGTAGCAGAAATATGAGCAGACTTAGGACTTTGGCCACTGGAATTTGGTGTAATTTGGTATTCTTCTCCTCCAGAGCAACAATTCTCAAATTCATCCATCTGTGCTGCAGCATGCGAGAGTGGTATTCCCAGAAGGGGAGTGCAAATGAGAAAACCAATAACCACGGCACAAATTTTAATAATCCTGCATGCAAGCAAACCCTACAGACCCTTATTACTGTTTTCATTTGTGGATTAACAAATCTCCCTCAAATCCTTTAAAATATACACATAGCTAAACTGTTATGACAAACATGGAGAAACTAGACTTGATATTTTTCACTCACCATTTGTTAGTTTAACTAGATATCTGTAGACATCTCTTGAAAAAGACACCACATTGAAAGAAATACTACAGCTTAAAAGGCAGTAGAAGCTAAACATCCCAGATCTCTTTTTACATGTCACTCACAGCTGAGTGCTCCAGAGAGCTGGCTTGTTCAGGTAATTGGTACATATAATTCTACTGCTGCTACCAAACTGATTTAATTTTGCCACTGTACCTCCATAGTATGCGTTTTGCCTGATGATGTCTGTCCATAAGCAAAGATTGTGCCATTGTAGCCTTCAAGAACATCTGCAAGAAGAAGAAAAACAATTAAAACTCATACTGGCATCTTAAAGCTGGATTATCAGCATTTCGTGAGCCTTCTACAATGCTTAAGCTCATTTAGCAAATAGTTTGTGCAATAAAGAATGGGAAAAATATGACATAACTAGCTACCTTTAGGCCAGAAAGAAATTCATAATAAAATCTAAATTAGAGAAATCTGGCAGGGCAGAAAGTTTCCTGTCCACGGTCACTTCTGAACACATCTCCTGCTTTTAGAGTTGGCCATCTCTGCTTCTGAAATGTTTGTTCGGTTTCCCACCCTCTATAGGTTACCAGGAGGAAAAAAAAAGTGTGTATATATATGTGTACACATATTTATAGTAAATACATACACACATCTATATTATATATTATTGCATATAACATCATCTTATTACATATAGATAAACACACACACATATAATCTCCTTATTTGTATCTCCATATGTATGTACGTAGATGGCCCAGCTAGGAAGAAGAATTCAACAGGGTATGTTAGAAAAATATAAAAAGCATGAAGAAGAAACATGTGCGAAAAAAATTGAGATAACAACCACAGAAAGATGATTTCAAAGAAAAGAAATGGATTTAAAAAAAGGCAAAGAGATCTTTTTCCGAGACAACCACGACATAGACCCGCATTCCAATACAGCAACACTGAATAAGTATGAAATTGGAACGAAGCCATTTAAAAATATGTATTATAATTAAACACAGAGTGTAACTGTTTAAGTTGTGGCAGAACTATTTTGGGGAGCTGAAGAGGACAGACATGCCAGAGGCTGTAGAGACCTCCACAGGGTATTGCTGGGCAGATTTTTCAAATCTTGAAATCTAGGAGAATGACAAAGTTAGACACTATAATTACTGTCATACTGGTATTAACATTTTATGTGAATTTAGCATCCTCATCTGTTTGTAAAAATAGAGACACTGATTATTCTTGCTTTAAGGAAACAAAGTTTAAAATAAAGAATTATAAATAATAATTGCATAGATAAAAACCAGATGTCCAGTCATAGATGCAGTGCTATTCTGACTTCAGGCCTTCGATCCAGAATTTCACCCCTTTCATAAAGGCTTCAAAATAGAGCCAAATTTCGTGTTATTGGTATTTCAAAACATTCATTCACCAGTTCTTTTCTGAAGGGAACATCTCATTGATTTTCAGTTCAACACAGAATGAACTTGAATGGAAGGGAAACGCTACAACAACGGTAGCTTGAACGCAGGAGAAAACAGCTGGTGAGCCTCGCTGCTGGCCATGGGCTGCACCACGTTCAAAGCCCATTCACTTGAACTTTCATGGGGCAATTTTAACAGTATTTTTTCCAATAAAACCCCAATGTATACTCAGCAATGTCTTTGGAAGGCATTAAAGATTAACAAAACAAAATTAGCTGCTTAGCAATTTCCTGAAGATTGTCGATGATTAATCTTTAAACCAAACTCTGCTAGGAGCTCCACTCAATGTGCACCATCAGGTCTAATGGGCGAACCAGCAAAAACGCCGAGCGTGGGGCCGAGGAGGTGGAGACAGAGGTGCACCCAGGGATCGGCAGTGTGAGAGCGGTAGCAGCAGCTCACGAGAGACAGGAGTTATATCTTGGTTTTTTAATACAAAAATATTATTTCCTTTTAGAAAGTTAATGCGATTAATACCACATTACAAAATAGGCTATAGGAAAGGCGATGTTTAATGCAACTGAATTTGAAATATTTGAAATAAAAAGCTTACTTGACATTTTTATTAAAAACACACACACATCTAAGCAACAGGGAGGCAGTGATATTTAACTTTTGAGACTAGATCAAGTCTCCAGACTCCATCTCTATTGTGCATAGTAGGTTCCATCTTTGTCAGCCAGCATTCTAAACATAAAATCTAGCTAGAAGTTGGAAAAGGAAGAAGGTTTCTTCTTCTCCTAGATGAAAGCCAACTTGTGTTTGGAAGGTGCACAGAACCAGAATTTCAAAGGTGTTTAGGCATCAAAATATAAATAGTTGTCCTAGGAGGAAGTCAAATCCTCGAGCAAACATGTGCAACTCTTTTTTGTTTCTAAAATACCACCTAGCATCCAAATGCCTTTTAAATTCCACCCCAGGACAGCTAAGCACAATCTAAGAGTTCACTACTACTACTATTTCCAATTTTTGCCAAACTTTGCTAACATTTAAAAAAAAAAAATAGGTTGAATTAAAAAGAAAGGCTTCTTATCTCCAGGTGAATGCAAGGTATGATGTCAGCTCTATACTGGCACACAGCCGAGGGGGGAAATAATCTGATTAATCAACTGTTATGTAAGAAAACCGCTCAGAATTTGCATCAATGTATACTAAGATACATCGCTGCTTGCGGAAGCATAGATAAGTAATTTACCTTCCCAATTAGCAAAAAATACCTTATTCTATAAAAAACCAGTCCTTTGCGTCACCTACAATTAAAAAAAATCAGTGGTCTCTGTGGTAGAAGAGGTTATTTTTGTCGGAAGGCTTTCCACCTTGGGACAGTTAATATACCATCTGTCAAGTGGATAAAGACAGAAGACGGTTGCTGATAGAAACAGCCTGCACAAAACTTAAGAGCAAGGGAGAGGGGGGGAAAAAAACAGGTAAACAAAGTGACCGAACAAAAATCAGTTGAGATTTTTAGGTAACTTGTAACAAACAAAATAAGACCAAGCGCTTTTCCTAATTCCTGTCCAACTCTCTCTACAGTGATTTTTAGTTTGATTTGCCCTCCCCACAAAAGCCAGCTACGCGACTCAGCCGCTCCACTGCTGCCAGATGGCCTTCTTCCTGACCAGGATGGATAGGACAAGTAGCGACGGTCTAAAAGTGCAGCCCTTGTGCTGCCACAACACAGACTCGCTCAGGTTAGGGACCCAGAAAGTCCTTGCAGCAGCACCCGAGTGCCCAGCAGAGCTCTGTAACAAATGGCCAAGGGCAGCTGTGGACTGGACACCTTTCAAATGGACCACCGACAAGTACAGGAGTCTTAATGGCAAGCAGAAAGACCAAATGGCTTTACGGAAGTCCATTCAGCCTCCTTTCTATGACCAAATTTTTAGCTCTATACTTCTCTTTTCCATCTCTAAACTTTCTAGTTCTGCGACTCAGCATTTGAGGCCCTTATTTGTAACCAGAATAGAAAGTCAATAAGCCACCTGGTGAGAGCAACCCCACCACCCAAAAAATCATTAAAGCAATTTTCTCCTCCTCACAGGACACACAAATGTGCAGATGTTCACATGTGCTCTAACGTGCTCACAGCTCTGATGCTCAGCAATAGCTTGGGCCATTATATATTCCCGCCTCAACGTAATTGTAGGAAAGATGTAAAATCCAGATACAGACACCCATCTGCGTCAATTGAGAAGATAAAGCTGTTTTCTGGCACTAGAGAGCAATGGGAAACAAAGCAAAGCAGTGGCAATCACACGCTATTGTTGCCATCCAGATTTAGTGATATTTCTTAGCTTGGTTAAAAAAAAATGCAAACACGAGTTCCCGAACTGTGGTCATATGCACCAGTGATGATTTCCCACACACTTCCACTTCTGCCCTTGGGAGTACTTTGAGCAAGCACCACCCCAGTGCCCACCCCGATGCAGATTGCTGTAACACACAGATTGCTTCTCCTCCTCTAAAAAAACTCCTTGTTTCTCATGTTTCTCACGTATGGAATGTGAAATACTTCGACTTAGTCATTGAGCTGTTTACTTGACCTAATCCCATTTCTTCTTTAGTGAAAAAAACCCTCATTTCGATCATCTTTATGTCAACTTAGTTATTATAACCATTGTTTTAGAGACTGTTAGGCCAGCTGGCATTTTCTGTAATAACATTAATCACAATGAAACCATCAGCCATTCCATGGGAGTACAATGAAATCTGATAACAAATGGTAACCTTGAAAAGCTATCTAAAAAAATCTCAAAGACTTAAATAGTGCTCCAAGTTGTAATGCACTCAGCTCATATTTCCATGTAGTAAATTACACTGTTGCAGTCTATCAGACACAGCCCAGTCCGTTTCACATTCTTCACTTTATTAGGCTTTAAACCGGAAATTAAACCTAAGTCCAGAGCTCAAGTAATGCTGTGCTCTCCCTCCCTCCCTCACAGACCCTCTTCCTGTCTTACACTCCCCTTCTCTCCCCCTCTCCCTTTCCCTCTCTCCCTGTCGCTCTCCTCACTTTCTCTTTCTCTCTTCCCCCCAGCCTCTTCTCTTTCTCTTTTCCTTTCTATTACATCCTCTCACCCCGCATCCAACTTGCATTTCAAGGAATCTAGAAGGTCCAAGTTAACACACATGCAAAAGTGTGTTTGAACTCTATTTTCAAATAGGACTTTGGAAACTATTTGCCTTTTTATTAGGTTAATGAAGAAGACTTAAGTCCCTGATTTCGGACTTCCAAATGGCTCTCAAACAGGATTTTGTTTCTCTCACCATTTTCAGAGGAAACCAACTTCCACAGGGGATATAAAAACCCTCCGCAAGTCTACAAACAGCAATGTGCTGCTACTGTTAGCGCACACTGTTTCATTGAAACAGTTTCCCAAACTTCCAAAAGTTGAGTGGTATGTCAGCAACCTGAACTAATGATTTCTAAGCTCTACAACTCCAATCCCACCAGTTTTTATCAAAAGCTTACCCGTCTGAAGTCAGAATTGCTGTAATTGGGCTCCCCTCTGAGAAGAGGCAACTGAAGTCTTATGACTCATTTCCTCTCTCCGACATCAAATAATTTAGCTTCTGGTCCTCACCCCTGATCATCTAGACTACACCCAAGTTGGTTTGCTCGAGGCTGTCCGAGCGAGCCAAGCAATCTTCTCCAGAACAGAGCCCAGGGTTTGCAGCAGGGCTGCCCACCCCAGGGACCTCTCCCCACCGGCAGACATACAAGCTCTCAGAAGATCCAGGTCTGAGCCTGAAACACTACCGAGCCCTTCAACACTGCTTCGGTAGCTCCTGCACCTCTGAGCAACCCCAAATCTTTGACGCCACGTAAATCCCGCAGCCTTCAACATGCAGCCTTGCGTTGCTATACAAGCACAACTCTGACCAGCTCTGACGCCGTTCCCACTGCCCGCAAGAACTGACGACCAGATCTTGGGGCACGGGGACACCACACAAGGCCAGAGAACAACTAGACCAGGTGCTATGCGTACGTAACCCCTGAGATGCTGTAGCAGTTTTAATACTGTCATGGATGGACTATCTGGCATCAGAACCAAGTGGGAGGTCTGAGGGTCATTTGGAAGGTGGGGGAAGTATGGCAGGCAATTAAAATGCACCCAAAAACTTTGATTCTCAAGTTAAAATTTTGACATTGCAATGGTTTATAAAGGTTTTGTTTTAAACACATAGGGTGCTATCCAATAGGCACTTGTGTTCTCTTTTCATTTTTAAATACAACCTATCCGCATGCAAAGCAGCTACAAAACCAGTGCCTTCTACATATTCATCCTTCATTTCTACATGGCCCATCCTTGCATTCAAAGACACAGCTATTCCCTGCCCATCCTGTACTGAACAGTCTCACACTGCATGAAGAACATGCTTTTTGTTGCTTATCTTATAGCATAAAGAGCAAGTATTTGTGTGGAATGAGAGTCATACGCAAGGAGAAGGTAAGGAACAACTACTGCAATTCCTTCAGTTCTTTTTCTTGGGGGTTTTTTTTGTTAGTTTGTTTTGGGTTTTGGCTTGGTTTTTTATACACAGAGAAGTCCTTAAAAAAGGAAATGCTTGGAATTATTGACATTTATTATCCTGTCATTAAGTAGTTTAAGGGGCCAGGGAGGCATCTTTCACCCTCCCCCAAGTAGAAACAAACACAGACAGCACCTACCTTTAACAATCTGCTTGGCACAGGCATTATAAACTTGTTCCTGGGTTGTATTAGGAGGTAACACTCTATCAAAGACATACGGCTTCCCTTGCTGCAAACAAAAGAGAAACTCTGTAAGTTAAAGAACATTTAAAACAAGTTTATAGACCCAATTTAACAGGCAACCTGAAATGCAGCATTTAGTACAAAGGAAGCTATTCAGTGCAATGGAGACGACAATATTTTGTTGACTAAACAGATGTGACATTTCGTGTGCTCCAAAACCATCTTTTCTATAGCTGGCAAGTAAAATGTGGCATATGTTTTTTGTGTGTTCACATTTGGGTCAGCAGCTACAGTTGCAGGAAACAATAAGCTGAAATATCAGCAGCCGATATTGAAAATGAATTGAATTGAAAAGTTGATTATTTTCTCCCTCTCCTAGGACTTAAGGTGGAATAGCCATATAAATATTTGCGAAAGATTTGCTGTTCATTGCTGCAAACTAGTGAAAGCTGTGGTGTGAGAAACAGCAATCAGAGCAGAGAGAGCCAGAAGTTTGCAGGTCCTGAGAGCTGCCTTCTGCTGAGGCCAGGGTGGCCCAGCACGGTCCGAGCACACGTTCCTTCAGCAGAAATACCCTGGTTTCATTTCTATGCTAAACATGCAAATGCATAGGGTAGACCCAAAAGAGACAGCCTAGTCAGGCTGTTTTGTTGCCCTAAGCTTATACTCTATCCAGAAATTGTCACGATTTTTATCCTTAACACCAACAAATAACAAGATGCCATGTGGAAAGAGCTCCAAAATGACATTTTGAATGGGATCGGGGCCATTTCCAGGCTGTGACTGACACTTATTCATATGTATCTACACGGTGTAGCACCACCCGCATGTACACTTCGAGAAAATTTTGATTCCTCTTTGTAGCAAGTATAATTGGTTACAAGAGAAACACACATTAGCAATCCTAAAAATAGGTTTGCATGACACTTAAAAGGCAAATCAATTTTTAAGACAGCAGTTCAGCTCCTTACAACTCAAAACCAAGCAAGACGCTTGCATTTAACATACAAATTCTTTATTTAAAGTTGCACTAAACGGTCGTATAACATCTATCTTATCTTCCATCAAAGCCTGCAATATTTCCCTTTGAAGGTGTGACACCTGCTCTGAGAACAGCATAACAAGGGCTTCAAAGCTAACTGCGAGGTGGCTGGATATCCGATGTAGGAGTCTTGTTCTGTTGAGTCGACGTGCCATTTCTGCCATTTGCAGCCAGATGTTCAAATGCTGTGCTCAATTAGCCATTTTTGTCACACTTTGATTTTACTTCAAGCAGATCATAAGCTTACACTTGCCTGCTCCTTAAACTCGGGTACTTAACAGCCACAGGGGAAAATAAGACAGAGAGGTGTTTGCCTGCAGTGTGTGTTCTTCATGTTTCATCCCAGAATTTCGGTTCTCAATGATAAGGCAGCAATTTATAAATCATTTATTAAATAATTCATGGTCTTGTGCTGGCACAGGGTGAACACTGGGCCATCCAAGCATCCCACTTGGTAAGACACAAGCCCAAAAGGTGACTCAGACTGACATTGCCAATGCAGCCTTAGACCCCAATTCTCACCTGCGGCAGCCCCAGCCCCCAGAGGAGTGGTGGGACTGCTGGGAGCCCCCAGCTGGCACCCACCCTAAACTCTGTCTCTGCACAGCCTTCCACAGACAGTGCACGTTGTGTGGCTCTCTGCTAGATAAAGCTCTTCGTTCCCAGGATGAGAAGAGCTACCCAGCCCTGCTATAACTATTCTTGAACAATTTCTCAGATGGACTTTGTACCTACTTACCCCCATTTTGCTTATTCCAAGCACTAGACAGTAAGCCCTAATGCAAAAAGCCAAAAACCACACGGACACACAACCTCAGCCATCCACTTATCCCATTTATTTCCTTCATGCCCGAGTTGAAGCTTATCAGCTGAGCAATGTGAGAGAGTAGCAGAGAGCGATGCCATCACATCATCCTACCACGGCAAACACAAGCACGCCAGGCAAACATTGCTTTGGTGCAAAAACCCCAGCTCTTCTACTGAGCTCTCAACAACTATTAATGTCAGAGAGCCCCAAAAAACAATCCCATCATAATTGTGCTGCATGCAGCTGAAAGAGGCACTGGCTGCAACTGTTGTTTATCTGCCAAACTGAAAAGCTGCAAATGTAAAGCAGCAATTCACAAATGTGCTACATAGGTCAAATTTCTTCCTCGGGATTTTTGTTCTGGGAAGCTAAAAGACTGGAACACCCATCACTGATATCTGAAGAAAATAAATGAATGTGAAGGATCACAAAGCATCAGTCACCAAACGCACAAAATGAGAGCGCTCCATTATCCAAGCAGCACTTACGGGTTTTTGGGGAGGTTTTTTGCACTTCATCTTCACATTGATCTTAGACAAAGGCAACCCAAGGCTCACGCTCCTTTCCACAAAAGAGAGTATGATGAGTGGGTACAGACCCTCTGTCTATCCTCTGTTTCAGAGTTTATACTTCTTTTGCTCTACCACCACATCTACCACCCATATTGTCATCTTCAGAAATAACACAACTGCTTTTATTTTGTTTTTAAATGTAACTCAGCTTGAATTAAATACCAAAATCAGGAAGATTTCAGCCCTATTAGAGCTTATTCAAGAAAGTAATAAGCAGCTAGAAATAATGTGGTATTTTCTGAGTTGATGCTAAGGTTCATCTGTGCCCCTCCTCCATACATTATTTTTCAAACTTTCTCATTATATGCAGTGTATTATCTCTCATACATAAATCACATCTTCCTTCCTATGCGATTACTTCCTACAGTCCCCCTGACAATCTGTTCCATTAAGTTATGCCACTGCTGCATAATGGCTAGGATAAGTGCTCCAATCCACCCACACAATTCCTGCTGAAGTTGTATTGACAGCAAGATAGATTCTGTTCTGGCCCTTCGATAGCATGAGGAATGCTATTCATATGTATTGCCAATTATTTTTTCACCAACTTAATGTTTAAAGTTTCCTATTGAGTTTACAGGCTTAGCATTAGAAAAAAAAAAAAAAAAAAAAAGAGAATTTCACATGCGCAAAAAGGATCTTGACCATAAATGTATGTGCTACCAAAACCATCATTTTACAAGCAACATCACAGAACAGTACGATCACTACAAGCTAATGCATTCTCAAAGATAATAAAATATATTTCCTGTTTAAAAAATAAATAAATAAACCTCAACTGTCCTAAATTCCATATAGACGGGAAATGACAAGTGCTCGGTGCTCAGAGCTGCACGCTGAGAATTAGGATTCTTAGTGCAATTTCGTGATTAACTCCCTGTGATCTTCAAACAGATGTTCAGGGTCGACTCCACCAGTGTATCTGCAGGTTATGATGCTAGGCAAGACGACACCTGACTTTCAGGCATCTGAGCTCAGAGGCAGGATCCACAGTCCAAGGTCCATCCCCAAAGTGCTTTATAAAAACCGTGGCCCCAGTGAGCTGGCTTAGAACAGAATTTCCAACAGCCAGCATGGAGCTCAGATATAGAATTGCTAAAGCAGAAAGGAAGAAGAGAGCATACAAAATGCTGGGTTTCCTTGCTTTTAGGGGGACTGCAAGGAGACATTTGAGTCTGATGAGGAATTATAGCCTAAAACCGTTCCCTAGAATTAGAGATACCACCCAGATTTCTCCCAGGACAGATGCAAGTTTGTTCTGCTTCAGCAGACAACAGCTGTGAGCAAGTTGTACGACGACTGGCAGTTGTGAATATGCCCAGTGCAAAACATACAAGCTCTGCTGATGGCGGAGGTGAAGCTCGTTCATATTGGCCTGCAAAATACCACGCCAGTACATCCTCGCGGGGGGCATCATTTTGAACGAGACTCAAGAAGAGATCGCGCAGTCATTTTTAAAAGACAGAAGAACACCCATCAGTCCATCCAAGGCTCATCTCCATGCGTCCCAAGGAATGCAGAAGCACAGAGGCAGGCAGGGGACCCAAACGGCAGAGTCCAAGAAGAAGCACCCTGACAGGGCTCCTGCCAAGGTTTTCCCTGGAGAGCACCTGCCCCATGGTCCAGGCGTGAAAGCTGTCAAGACAGCTCTCAGGATCACCTGCTTAGGGGTACAGCACACATAATGGGGAGCAGGGGAAGAACATTTCAGGATTGCACAAGAGTTAGGGGGTGATTAGGGGAGGACAAAGGCAAAGAAATGGAGGGATGCTGGTGATTTGGGGAGGAACAAACATGGGATGAAGGGACAAAAGCACCAGCCCTGTAAGCAGGTCACTGTGCCTGTCCGGCCATGCCCCACACCCGATCAGCACAGTCCCACCTCCTTACCAAATTCCCTTCTAACTCTCCTTCTGGGCGAGGGAGCTCACTCTGTGTGCATGCATGCGTACGGGGGTCTAAGCACCCCAACTGAAGTGGAGCCACAGGCCACAAGGTCCCCGTGTCCGTGCTGCCAGCTGCATCTCTGTGCGAGGTCTGGAAAGGGGCTCAGCCTCACCTCTGCCAGGCTACCGAATTCAGCTCTTCCTAATGGCACTCAGCCGAAACAGGCAGATAGATCATGTACACAGGGTCCCTCTCAGTCGTCTCAAGAATGCAGGAATGTTCTTTTCTCCACAACCTGATTAAATAAAGGCACTTCCTCTACAAGGGGTGCAGCAGTCATGCAATCATCAGCCGTTGGGAAAACTTTTGGTCCCTGCAGAAACAAAACAGTGCCAAATCACACGGCTCAGTTTATCAGATGAATCGTTTGGCAAACCCTGACTCTGCTGAAGCTCTGTCATTGTTATTCTGGCTCTCTATTCTGTTCAAGTCGAAGAGTTTTATTGATGCAGTTGGAATGAATGATCTATGAGTGGGTTTAACATACCTTACAAGACGCCACCGCCAGTACAAACAACGCATGAGTATACAGGTAACAGAATCATGTGATATGTAGGAGCTTAATTAATGGCAAATTATTTCCCAGCTAGTTTTCACTATCATAAGTGCACTTGTAGGAGAGGTTTTATAAATAAAAGATATATAATTGCAGGTCTGGAAGACAGAATTTTTCAAAGAGCAGAAAGCAAACTATTACCAGCGGCAATTCAATTTTTCAGTCAAGGCACCGAGTGTCTCCCTTAGAAGATGGCATAAAACACATTTCTTCCCCCTAGCCTACAGGAGTAGGACTTAGAGTCTTTACTCTCTTTGAAAACGTAGAGGCCACATTTACTGAAAGCTGCGTCAAACTTGCTCCATTTGCAAGCGGGATACATAGCTGGCCCTGCAAATTCCCCCTAGAATTAGACAGAACTTAGTAGATAGAAGGACTTCGTTTCCCCAGAAGTTACAGAGATTCTGGAACTACAAGGTTGTTTCTATTTTGCCAATAAAGCACAAGAAATAAACAGGATCTATCCCATTCTCCTGAAGCCATCTCTCTCTAGTGAGGATTGAAAACATGAGGATTAAAGATAGAGGAGAAAATAAATGAATGTTAGCAAAACAGTTAAATTTAGATATAAAAATGTTTTCCCTTGATTCAGTCGTACTGGCTAAGGAAATGCTACTGCCATCCTATCCATCTTCTATGTTAGCTTGCCCTTAAAAACATTGGAGCAGTAGCAATTCACCTAGCGGATGAGAATTCACAACACTTGGAATAAAACAAATTACGGAAATTTATTCAGAATAACCTGAATACAGTACTTAGTCAAACCAAGTTCTCCAAAAGAAATTCTTAGATCTTGGTAATACTCCTAGAACTCAGCTGGAAAATAAATTAAAACAAGCAGTCATGTATGAACAGGCACTGCAGAGCAATCTGAGTCGAACACATTACTTTTGCATAGCGGGCTTAATTATTGATCCACCTTATGAATATTACTGTGGAGCTGATGCAATTTGGCTCACAGCCAGAGAGCCACTTTTAGCTTTCACTCTCGGCAGAAAGAACCTTTAACTCCTTGCAACAAATCCTGTTTTCGGAAAGCGCTGTTTTATTTTGGTATAGATCTGCAATTTAGGAAACCCACCCTTAGAAATTATTTTAAAGCTTTTCTTCTACCTAGATGCGTAACTTGGAAAATACACTCTTTAGAAACCCTGAATGTATTTTAAACAAAAAGATCTCCCAATACAAAGCCAACTATTAAATAATACCTTTTAGCAACATTTTTTATACGTCTGACACAGCAATACTCGGAGTCACAGCTCTCCATTATTATTTCCTTGTGTTGGTGCAAGCTAGTCACCACTGCCCAGAGGATGAGATGAACCCAGTGTATTCAGCCACCACAGCCCCCACCAAAGCTCTAACCCCTCGCTGGCACTTCTCAACCTGCCAGATAGGATGTTACCAACATAATGCTAATCACAAAACCAAAAAAGCCGTGAAAACTGTCTCCCAGCCCCCAGCCCGGCCATCAGATGATAAGCTGCAGGCTGACAGACTCCTCACAGCTGGGAGGAAGGCTGGGGCGAGGGGCTGGAAAAGCAGCACCCCAGTGCCCCCGAGCCTCAGGAGCATCATCGCTGCTGGAGGCTGCAGCCCGGCTCGGAGCACCCATTGGCACCATGGAAAACGGGATCTCTTCTTACTTGAGGGCAACTGACTCACTCCTCCTCCTCTTCCAGGACTCCCCAATACCGCGTGGCTCGGGAACAGGATGGGGAGGTGGAAAGGCCCCGGGACACAGCCTCCTCCAGCTCCTTGACATCCTCATCACTTCGTGGACAGATGGACACCGGCGGCCTCAGCGGGGACACTGCCCGGTCGGCGACTGAACACCCGGCAGCACCAAGCACCGCGCGTGGATGCTGCGTTCCCAGCAGTGCTCAGTCAGCACATCCTTTGGAACTCCTTCCACTGTGCAGCCTAATGCCATCAGGACTAGCACCATCCTTCCAGCCCACCAGCACCCTGCATGCCACGCGGCAGCTTGCAGATTTGGGCCTCGATTACTTAACTGCTTATGCAACAGCACAAAACTGGGTATTTGGAGAGCCGTGTTATCCTCCTGCAGTTTGATTTAATCTCTGAAAAGATGAAGTTAATGATCGTGGGAAAAAGGATTTCAAGCTAGTGCTGTACAGAGCACCAAATAAGATGTACATCATTCCCCCTTTCCTGGGTCTCTCAACCCACATTAAAAAATTAAGATAAATCTTTTTCACACTTGCATTTCTTTTGCAAAATTGTTTCTTCCATATTTTCTCACAAAACTAAGTTTTAAACAGATATGTGGTTGTAAACTCAGCGGACCTCTCCGCTTTATCATACGTATAAAACCATCAGGGAGAGGAATTAGACATAGGCTACTCTTAACGGTCCTAGGGGAAACAGGAGAACATCATCCCCAGCACTATCCCGCCGGCTTTCAGGTAGCTTGCACCACCCTATTATGTGTAACAGCTGACTACTGGTCTAATTTAATGTGCTCTAACTAATTTAATAGACCTTTTCAGGCCTTTTTGAAGCTACTTTCATAAGCTACTCATTTTACTTCAGCAAAGCACAGACAAGCTTAATTAAATAAACATTAAAATGCTGTCAGTCACATTTCAGATAAAGATCCTCTGGACATCAGAGGTTCTTAAATAAAGAGAAATCCTGTGAGGATATTTACTACATAATATTCTAAACCACAATCAGCAAAAGGGGTCCTTGTCTAACCTGCTTTTAATAGCTTCCAACTTCAACAGACACCTTCCAAACCCTTCTAGAAAAAAAGCACTCAACCAGGTCTGAAGGTAAGCCAGACTCAAAATTATCCTCCACCGACAGAAGAGAAGTGCAACAAAAAGCAGCCCCAGTTCAAGACAGAACTACATCTTAATTCTGCCGTGGCAGAGTTGTGTTAATCTCCACTTTGTTAAACATATCACTTACAGATTTATGGGGCAACTGGGTGGCTCAGGAGATTAGTAATGAGATACTGAGCACTGCCAGTTATAGATTGAAATCCACCTCAGGTCAGGAGAGGTCAAAATGAAATGAGAGGGCATCACTGGTCCATAGAGCAGCTTTCTTTTCAGCATGCTCCGCAAAACCAAGGATTGAAGGGGATCAGAGAACAAACTACACCACTGGTCATGGAGCGTCCCGTCAGGCTGGATATATATTGGCAAAAAGAAACAAGTGAGACGCTTGCACCCCACTGCCTGCATTGTACGGTATTTGTTCTGCAGAGAAAGCATTTCACAAGCATAAACTGTCACATTTGCAGCTGGGCTCTATACTCATTCAGTCTCCCGGGGATTAATCCAGAGCCACTAATTTATTGTGCGACTGAATCCTGAGGGAGGAGTTCCTGGAGGGTCTCGAAACTGCCCTGGCAATCACAACCGCAGCGAGCCCAGACCACAGCAGCCAGCCTACGCAGCAGGTCCGGGCACATCTCTGCTCCCCAGACTGACTCCCTTCACGCTGACCTGTGCGGAGCCAAAACGCCACCTGCATGGCGGCACACCACAGTGAGAACACGGCTGTCCACTGGGGACACGCTCCACCAAACAGGGGTGAATTATTCTCATCTTATAATCACCAACAGCAAACCATAGGATCAACAGCAACACCCATAATGCAGACTATTTTCCTCTGCCCTCAAGAACTGAAAGATCTCGAGTGTTCAAAAGCCCAGACTAGAAGCATCCAAGACAGATGAGAGAGGAAGATACCACCGTCCATAATCTAATGGAGTAACTGTACCCCCAGAGATCTGGAAATAACCCTCACCCCTTGATACCTTGCTGGTTGAATGTGTTCCTGATTCACTGGGAGACCAGCAGCAACAACTTAGACTTGCTTCCTAACTTACAAACCACCGTATTAAATGCCAATAGTGCTGGGAACTTGAATGTCTACTGACCTGATGTTGTAGCAGGAACTTAAAAGCCTACAATATAACAGAAACGTTATCACTAGTCTGCCCCAGCCTCCTTTCATTCAATGGAATTAAAAACGCATGCACTGAAAACACATTGGAGAATTAAGGAAAGAGAATGACAGCACTGCCACTTCTGTACTTCTCTCTACCTTTTCCATTGAAAAATGATACTCAAAAGAAGAACTGAAAGGGCAGCGCACAGGGCAGTGCTCTATCTAGTTTCATCTATAGAGATATTTGATGTACAGCTGCACTAGCATTACCTTCTATTTTTTAGCTTGACTGCTCATAGCCTAGACTTGTGTTGTATATTGGAAATATTCGGCTCTGCGTCTCAGCGACTACAGTAACAGCCACAATTTGAGCATGGAAGAGCCTTCACAGAAGCTCAGATGTAGAGGCAGGCAGAGCAATTACCCTGTCACCAAGTAATGCAGACAAGTTGCTCCTGGCAACAAACCTCTTCAAACATGGATGGAGAACAGCGTTCACCAAACAGAGACCCCATGCACGACTGCGGCCATTTCGATGAGCTCCTGCGCATCCGCCGTTTCTCTCTGCTCTGGTACTGCGGACTCTCCGGCACCTGGGGCAGTCCACGGCTGCCTGGCACAACACCCTGTTACTGTGAGGTCCGTGCTTCCTTACACACGAAATGCACATCTAAAAGCTTATTTAATAGGAACACGGAGCAAGGTTAGATCTTCCAGGAAGGAACGTGCAGGAACTGCAGTGTTTCATAAGGACTTTGATTCCAATTGCAAAATCACTGACCTCCTTTTGCTCTGGTAACACTTCTATTGATTCATTTTACCTTTTCTTCTGATTCTTATCTCAATTTGCCCCTTTTCCTCTCCCCCTGCCATTTCTCCCAATTTAAGACAGGCAGGGGCGGAGGAGAGAGGAGGCAGCTCCCCCTTTGAGAGGAACAAAGCCACTCGGCACCGGCCAAGCACAAGCCTGCTCACTTGGAGCTTCAGCTCTAGCCTGCAAGAGCACCGGTTAACCTGCTCACTCCCATCCGTAACATTACAACCAGCAAGCTTCTGCTTCTTGGCTTGTGGCACTGATTTCCTTATATATCTCCGATCATTATCTGGAGGAGAAAAATAAGCACAACTCTCAATTTTACTCAATATATCCAAATCTCACAGTTTTAGCACCAAGCATCCAGTCTTCCTCAAGCTACAGCATTTGGGGCCAGGCAATTATAAAAAAATAATGGCTTCTAATAATATTTAAAAAATAAGGATACTGTCTCTGATGCAGTGGGGGCTACAAAGCTTAAATAGGAAACTCTTAAACAGCAACCCCAATGCTATTTGTAAAACCCATACATTTGTGG
Source organism: Sula dactylatra (assembly GCA_013389905.1). NCBI lineage: Eukaryota > Metazoa > Chordata > Aves > Suliformes > Sulidae > Sula > Sula dactylatra. The sequence goes on along the minus strand of WEKW01007587.1, from coordinate 32,124 downwards.
GAGCACGATCATGATACTGCACTGCTTGGTTTGATAATATTCAGCAATCCTATTCCTGTCCAGGCATTCTTATTCATACCTCTAGTTCATGAAAATCACATTAGGTAGTAACTAGACAAGTAGAGACAAAAAAAAATAATCCTTACAAAAGCATTGCAACCCCTTACAAACCAGAATCACTGCCTCCTCCATTTTTGTACCAGTTATGAGGAGGAAAAAAGAATATTTGAGAATGTGGTTTTCACACTTCTGATAAATTAATCCATCGCTGATAAATTAAGTCAATCATCAAGAAATTCTCAATTAAATCAGTTAAAATCAAACTCAGTTTAAATCTCATTCAAAATTCAGGTGGAACTGGTTCCAAGTAGCTTTGCATTTGGTAGCAAGAAGGTCTACACCAGCTTGTCCCATACTGAGAAATCTGTGGTGACAAGTTGTGCTTTCCTGGACAGCTGGTGAAGGGGTTGTGGCTGTGTTACTACACAGAATACAGCTCAAACAGTTACACAAATAATACGAATAAAAGTGGTGCTGTTGAGCTGGTTAAAACACACACACCCAGGCACACACAACAAAATATCCTCCTGTAAACTTTGTAAGAACAAAGAGCTGCAGATTTTCTTTTTGAAATGCACTGCTTGGATGTTCTTTGATAATTTTTGGTTTTTGAAGTGCAAAAATAAATTTTCTGGCTCATAACCCCTTCCCGGGCCCTCCCTGCAGCTAGAAATGCATTACAGCTTACATACACAGCACATGTCTTCTTACAGCACAGCAACGAGATCAGCAGACCAGCCCCACTTTCCGCTAAATTATCCAGAAACAGGCAGTGCTGGCTGGAATTATCTGACAGTAATTCTATTATCAGATTTAGTAATGCTGATATATTCCTTCTGCATTTCCCAAATCTTCAAAGCAGGATACAATCTGGCCTGCCACACTCCCTTCCCTTAGAGTGTTCAGGAGGCCCAAAAAGCGACCGCGTTAAACGCTTACACACGTGAGTGAAAGCCCTTGTGCTGTTTCTGGACCCACTGTGGCAAGGAAGATGAAGAAAGGACCATGACCTATAAAATGAGCTTCATATAAACATAGTACCTGTCGCGTATGTAAATCATGATTCATATTCCTATTTATCACTAGCAGAAGCAAACAAAACCTGCAAGACACAGGAGTGTCAACTAGCAGAAAATAAGGAGGGTGCAAACAACCATTAAGACCTTTTATTTGCATCAGCACAAGCAGCTGCTCCTCCTGTTAAGTCACAAGCCATTCTGACTTCAACCTCCAGCCACCCTCATCCTTTGGCACTCTTTCCAATAAAAAAAAAAAAAAAAAAAAAAAAAAAAAAACCAAAAAAAACACCAGACCCCTTAGTCCTGAAGCCACAGAGGTCTCTTGTCCTCCCCATTCTTGATGTTTATCCAATTTACAATTCCTAGATCCCAAAGTCTCTGAAACCCATGCCACTCCAAATGGCAGTTTTTAATAATAATAAAAAGCAAAAATAAAAGCAAGCAGTTCTGGTTACACAAACCAGCTCAGCCTCATGAACACAGTCTCCTCTCCACCTGGCCCTTCTCCCCCGTACCCCTCAAGAGGAGGGGTACCTTCTCCCAGACACACCAAGCGTGCAGCGGCAGCACAAAGGAGCTGCCCGCTTTCCCTTCGCAGCAGCTTACTGGGAGAGGCTCAGCACGGCATACTGCACGCATTCAGGGCAACAAGGCATCTTTATTAGCAATGCTCCACTTAAGATGATTGTGAAAAAAAACCAAAAAGAAAACCCAGCGGAGGATCAGAGCTGTACCAGCAGGATTTGGAGTCCATCACTGTGTATCTGTCTTTCTTTTCTAACATTAGCTGCCCCTACATGGCTCTCAGCAGGAGCTCCTGCTCGGGACCCTGTTCACACTGTTCAGCCATCACATGCAGAAATGTGGATATACATTTCTACAGTTACCAGTGGCTCTTTAGAGGAGAAACACAGATACACAGTGATCGACTCCAAATCCTAAAGACAGAAGGTACCTCTCTCCAGGTCAGAATAATTGCTCTGAATTCCAACGTCCACCAGCAAGACTAGAGAGACACGCAGCTGCTTCAGTTTTCGGATTTCTTGCTTTTTAAAGAGCAGGTCCCAAACTTCTCAAAATGAAACTGAAATGTGTACCGGTAGCTACCACAGTACCAAAAATCAGAACACCCTGATATTTAAACTACCAAACCCAATAACAGAGAAGAGAAAAGGAAGGAGTACTTCTGTTCTATAAACTGGGGACCGAAGAGCTGATGAGCCCAAGGTCACCTGCAAGTTAAATCCAGGTTTGTTCAGCTCCAGTACAAAGTCTGAATCCAAAACAGGCCAAATGCAAGCTCTACTAAGGTGAACAGATGAAGAGCTGCATGAGGCCGGAAGAGCAATGTACCCAGCGCCGTTAAAATTATACATTCATATAGCACTGCCGTGGCTGAAATAGCACATATGTATATTATAACACTTGAGAAAGAAAGAGTTCGCTTAATTTTAAGAAAAACATAAATCCCATATTAAGTGAAGTAATTAAGTGATTAAGTGATTATTGACCAATTCTGACAAAAGCTAATTTAAAAAAGAAATTTAAAAAACAGGACAACAGTTCAGCCTGCTTCTAGGAAACAACCACATCAATAAGCCTCTCCACTAGCTCTGCACACAGCCAGCCTTCAAAAAGCACTGCAGGCAGCACCAGGAGCTGGTTCCCCCTGCGGCAGCTCCCGTCCTTCTGCCACCACGATGAACCAGTCCAGAGGGCTGCTGAAGGCAGCGCTTCTCACCGCTCCCAGTGAGGCCGCCAGTTCTGCGCTTGCTGCACTTACAGATAGTCGTATCCATCTCAAATAAGCAGCCCTTCAAGCTTCTGGATTAGAGGATGGAGGTAGCAGTGACTCATCTCCGCATTGTTTTCCCCAAAGGGGAGCGGTTCTGCAGGTGAGTCGGGCGTTTCCCGAGCCAGGCCCGGACAGCCAGGGGTTTCCATTTCTCATTCTTTTTCCCAGCTCTGGCACTGGCTCACACAACACACCCGCTATGAAACGACCTGAGGTGCTTCCATTTTCCTTCAGCTCTTAGCAGCAGAGCCCTACCTTCCTCCCGCACAGAAAGACGGAAGGCAACTCTTACGCAGTGCTTCACGGCTCAGTGATCACATATGGTACAATTAAACTGTTTATGCTGGCAACAGTTTTGTTTGCAGTTTATGGCTAAGGTTATTCTATAAAACTCAGAAAATCTGGGCTGCACATAAAGCAAGCAATAGACAGAATAAATCCTCTATTACCAATATAAGCAAACATTTTTCTCAAGTATAAAGAAACATGCTTCTGTACAGCAAGATTAACTTTGCTTTGAGATTTGTTTGCATCGTTGAACTACTCTGCTTTGAAGTTAAATTGTAAAAGATACCATAAAGTGAAAAATAGTCAAGCCAATGTGTTTATCGAATGACAGCAGAGTTTTCCACTGGGTATTTATGGTTGACCCAGAAAGTGGTAAGAAAATAAAAAAAGCATACAGATAGGTTCTAAGAGGAGAAAATCAAACAAAATGCAATATAAGAGGGGAGAGGGGAAAAAAAAGGTAATATAAAAGTGGAGAGGAAAAAAATAAAATGTAATATAAAAGGGGAGAGAAGTAGAGGATGGATATGACATGGGGGTAGCAGTTCGAGACTAACAGGTCCATCCTCAGGAATGGCGTTTTGTTTGATTTATAGGGTGACAAAAATCAGCGTTGGGCTGTTAAAGAGGAATTAACTGCTGCAGTTGGAGAAGCTGTATGGGCGCAGACAACTGTGTGCCTGTGTAACTGCTACCAAGAGCATCAGCAGCAAAACCTGGGAGCAGCGTGGCTTCTCAGGGTCAGAGAAGTCACTGTGTTTTAAAAGGGCACGCGGCATTGATCAAGCCATCAGCAAATTCTGCCAGGTACACAGCAAACAAGGCAAGATACAGACATTTGCTGTGCCTGCTCCAGCTGAACTAGCCACAAGCACCTCCTGACGGAACATCACTGCGTGTTTTGAGCTAGTCCAATATACATGTAGATACATACATAGATATATACATCCTCCAACTGCACCCTGTGCTTCCCTCACTAGGCTCTAGTGCCTGCAAGTACAGCTGCTCAGCTATTTGTACTACAGAGCAATGTATTAAAAAAAAAAAAAAAAGCCAGATGACTTTCCTTAGTAGATTTTTGGAACAGATTATTACTAAGTGAACAATATAAAATCTCAAAGCTCTGTGAGAAGTTGCAGCATTATCCACATCTCACTGTTGGCCTAAATACAGAGACTGAAGCAATTCAGGAGAACTGTACAGTCAAGAACAGAGATTACAACCGCAGAAAAATCCAACTTCTGTTAACAGCTTTGCTAAAAATATTCAGTAACCCAGTTACCCCAATTCAGATAACGGTCTCCTGCACATCCTTTGCTAAGTGAGAGAATAATTTAGCAGTCAGAAGGATACTTGTGTATCACAGACTCAACTTCCCTGTAGATTCCCAATGTGACTTTAAAAGTCAACTTTCACCCCCCCCAAATATGAGGTCATCTTTACCTCACAGGCTGCCACAAGGACAATTGAATAGAAAAGACCGTGTCATAGCAACAGTTTCCAAGTAAATTCAGGAATATTTTGTTCGGGAGTACAGCAGAAGTTATTGCAAGCCTTTGGGCCAGTTGACATAGCAGAAAATGTGGTTTTCAGTGTCACATCCTCCTCACGCAACAGGAAAGCTTAACAACAGCTTCAAAACAAGCAGTTTTTCAAGAATCCTACTGCTCCCTGACCCAAAAGCGAGCCTCTTACACCAACCAAGGGCATCTCCTATCCATCATTATAACTAGGTAGCAGAGTAAGATTTGTTTTAGCAGAGTGAAGCACTGAAAAAATGAATCACTTTTAGCAGAGACATCTAAGAGGACTACTATTAAATATTTAAGTTCTTATCTCTGAATACTCATTTCTCATGGGAAAAAAATCCAACATTCTTGGTTTCAATTAGACTCTATCTCATAATTTGAAAATATGCATTTTCTGAAGGTGTCATGGGACCAATTATTGATATTATAATGGGAATCTGATAACAATCATATGCATTTCCAGGACATCCCATAAAAAGTCAAGAACCAAAGAGGCCATAAATATATAGAAACGGCTTGGCTCCTTCCTGTAGATGAATAAAACCAGGAATCCATCAGAAATACCATGTCTGGGACTCCACACCTTTAAGATTCTGAAGGATCCCATTTCAGGTATTTTGAGGTAAAGGGGTGTTCTGCTGTTGTGCTGGGTTTGGTTTTTGGTTTTTCGGGGATTTTTTTAAGTATGCAATATTTTCACACTCCGAAATCCTGTAAAATTGAATAAAGGTATTTTCCCTGTTCCCAAAGCCATCACACAGACAAGCGCCATCATCCGACGCCTACCTTCCAGTGGAGCTGGAAGAACAAATATTGGCAACACTGCAGCCAAGTCAAAAGTGTCAAGCAAATACTGAGCAACTCTAAATCACTTTTCTGCTTCTACACCTGCAGCGTCAGCTGAAGCACAGGTTACCCTGCATTGCACACCCAGGCTGATGTCTCAAATGACTCAGATCCAGCGCCCCTTCATTTTTCTGCCCGCTGCCAAAGCAGAGCTCTGCTGCCTCACCCTGCAGCATCCTGCATCAACAACACAGAGAACTGAGAGCAGACCCTGAACCAAGACTCGTTCCCCCACAGATAAGGGTATTTTTAAGTCACCTGAGTACCTTGGTAAATAGCTTTTCAGAATGAGTCTTACCTTGGCAGGACCTCTGGGTTTTAAAAGGCTGCAGCAGCACAAAAGCAAACAAAAGAGGGAAAGTAAAGGGTCTGAAAGTAGGTGGTAGGTAATTGTGTTCGGTCTTGTTGGGCTACATTATGACAAAACATGTCAAGCTCAAAGGGACCCAACAAAAAAACAGACACAAAACATCCTGTGCACAGGACTGCTGTCTATGTTAAGAAAAAAAAACCCAAACCACAAATAAATCCCCTTGTGTGGAAAAGATCTTTCGATGAAAACATTCAGGCCAAATTCCAGATGCACTCTTGGATTCAACTAAACCAGCCAGAATTTAACAAGAAATGCACCAGGAACCAGACCGTCCCAAGCCATGATTTCCAAGCTAACAGGTGGAAACTGGATTATGCATGTTTCTTTTCCAAGCAGAGATCACCCCACTCGTTCGTTCCTTCTGTGCCACTGCCCCCTTTTCAATGCTTGTCCACAACTCCCCTTTTCCCTACACGTACGGTATTACCGATGAACAACACAGCTCAATTGATGCACGCTGAAGTCTTCAAACAAAAGAACAGACAATTACTGATGAGACAAGATACTTAACTTTCATTTACCATTGTCCTCAGTGGAAGGAGAAGCCCGCCTTTAAGAAAACATGCTTGTGAGATCTGCAGGTGTTGCAGAGTTAGAAATGTACGTTAGTGCCTGAAGACACTTTTGGCATTTCGGAACCAGTACATTTGGAAGAAAACAATTCCTAAGGTGAGTCATTTTATTGATAACAGGAAGGACTCAAAGGTAAAACCAAGGGTGTCAACAGTCCAGTTAAAAACTGTCAAGAAAAACTAAATTAAATAATCTCTCCACCTAAGTATCTGTTTTTACAGAAGCATCCCTCACCCACCCCAATACTCAGAAAGCTACTACAGGAAAAGCATATTAATATTAAAGACTTATAAGAGGCATCTCATCCTTCATTTTATCTTTTCTAACAGCTTTTATTCTTCTGGCACAGTTTGAAAGACTGAAACAATATGTGGAGATGTAAGCACACATCACTCCCTAACAGCTTCCTCCCCACACGTTATGCCTTCGTTTAGGGCAGGAAGCTTCAGGAGAAATCATCTCCAATGATGCAGAAAAAAAAGCACTCCCAGACTTCCCCAAATACTGATAAATCTGACTGTACCAGACTGAACAGCCATTTGCAAAAATGAATACAAACACCAGTGACTAACTACAGCATCTCAGGGGAAGGAAACAAAGACTGCAACACGATGGAACAAGGGATGCAAGTACAGATGCTGGATGGTCTAAATCTTCTGGTCTAAACCAAAGGCAACCTGCAGGAGCTACCAAAGGGAAAAAGACAACGTTGACAGTGGCACAAGACTACATTTTCCAGTTGCTTGACAATCTGTCTTGTGGAAATACATCATCTATATTTTAAGTTTCAAAGCTTTAAGTGGGAATATGTGTTTTTGACAGGATAGGTGTGCAGGATAAAGACATTTTCAGAGAGATATCCAGGTGGGATTAGAAAAAGATAAAAAAAAAAGCTTTCAATGCCCCAAGGAAACACAAAAGGGAAATTGCTCCAGTAGAAAAATAATAAGCTTTGTATTTTGAGTAAATCATCTTTCTAGCACCACCACCAATAAATAGAAGCTATTTTCACACCTCATTTCTCACTACATTTTTAGAAAACAGAAAAGCACATACAACTTCATCCAAGAAGTACCCGCTGATCCGTGTTGAATAATTTTCCCACAGTTCAGCACTTACAGACAAGCTTCAAAAAATATCCCTTCCAGAAGAGAAAGAGCAGAGGATTCAGAAAAGAAACAAACAGAAACCCCCAAACCACACACTGTCCCCGCAGAAGCCACTATGCTTAAATTGAGCAAGAACATACCAAGCAGTGTTCAGCAAGCCGAGGATTTTCCTTCAAACCTTAACTGGGAGGAAAGTGCCTCTGTCTCAGGAGCATCTTAGAAAACTGGTTTGGTGCCAGCAGAGTCCCGGGAGCCGAATTGGCCACGGCTCACCCCGACACCTGTGGTGCAGCCTGGGGGAACCCTCCCAGAGCATCACTACCCACAGGGCTCGGGCAGACCCGAGGGAGTCGCTCATACAGCCAACTCACTGCTCTCTAAATAACACCACGCTCTGCCCCTGTGCAACGTTTCAAAGCTCTACATGTGCCAAATTGCCATGCAAACCCGCAGCGTTCCCTTTGGAAAGCTGTCTCCCCATCCCACGCTGACCCAGCCCAGGTTATAGGATCGGACACATGCAAAGGCTGGTGCTGGAGAAGGAGAATGTCTGGGGTCTGGAGAAGCTCAGAGACTTTTCTGCAAGCCCTTATCAAGACAGACTTTTTTGACTGACTTACATTATGGGACAGTAAGTCATATTTTCCATTACACTTGCTTCGGTGCTTTATGGAAGTATCGCTGTGTCAAGAAATAAATGCATTGTATTTCTCGATAATTAGATCCATAACAGTTTCATTCTTTAGCCAACACATTGTAAAAACATATCCAAAAGCCTACTCTGCTGGTCATCTCGTCTGTCCCGTGATTTTAACCTTCTACACAAGCTTCTGAAAATAAGTATGAAGTGCAGCAGTACACCTCAGAAAAACAACTACCCTCTTTAAAAATCAAGCACACGAGCAGCTCCCTGAACGGCTACCACAGCAGTTCTTCAGTAAATGAAATAATTTCTTCTGCAAGGCACAGAAAAGCCACCCGGATGCAGTGGAATCATCTCGTATTTGTTCTTTCCCAAATGAATAGCAACATGCTATGATCTACAGGCTTCTGCTTCTTCCCAAGATACCTACTGGCTTAAGCTACTGAGAGAAATCGCCCAAAAAAAAGCAAGTGCCAGATCTGTCAGTCTTGTGCTGCTGCTGCTCTGGAAATAGTCTGACCTGAAAGCAACACAGCCCAAGGCCAGGGAGGAATGAGCACAGAGCATCGTAGTTCATCTCATCCACAGAACAGGAAAATGCAGCAGGTTAGAGACATTCGCAGCTTATGCCAGGGTACAGGAAAATCTTAGGGTGTAGGAGGGTTAGCAACACTTTTGAAAGAAACAGCTCCCACCAAGGTGTTTGTCGGCTCTTGGTGTCTTCAGATACCATCGATCGTCGGTCATGCTTAGCTATGCCAGCTACTTGTATCTCACAACAGTCCTTCACAAAGGCTTTCATACAAAACATGCTCAGTCTCCACCAGAAAAGAAGAGTTGGGCAGAGCTGGAAAATGCACCAAAGATGCTGGGAGACAAAGCAAGCATCAGGTTCCCAGAGTAAGCCTTCTGCTAAGAAACTGGCATGCTGCGCATCCACTGACATATTTTACACCAAGACAGAAGTCCCATCTCACTTCACATCCTACACCAAACCGCTATGAGCTTTTTATAAAAGGTATTTATAGATACGTCATGAACAAAGCCTCCGTAAGCAGAATTGCTGTGCATTTTGAGGTAGAGATGGATGCTTGGCTTTTGTTAGAAGCACAATGTACCACACCCCATGAAAAACACCATGCAGCACACGGTGGATTTTTAATTTATTTTTTTTTTTAACTTGTCATTTATCTACTACCCCGGGGGTTTTTTGTGGGTCTGTTTTAACCACTGAGTGCCAACTACTTACCAGCTTACAGAGCTCTCTGTACAGGAGGGACTTAAGAACATGACTTTTTTTCCACTAGTACAAACTCTGGTGAGTACGACTTTACCGGCGTACGTGAAATAAAAAGTAAAACGTACCCAAATATTCTAGGGATGGAAGTAAGCGAGAATCTCTCCACAAGGCAACATTCCAAACAGTACTTATAGCAGAAAGTATTAAAAAAATAAAACCCCCAACCCTGCTCAGACTCCACCCCACCCCCTGCAAAGGAGTCAGCCATCAATTTTTGTTTTCTTCTACTTCACGGAATATGACGCTGCAAAACAGCTATGAACATTGCACAGCAGCAGAGCATCAGGTGATGATATTTTTGTCTGGTTTTAGGCACAATAGTTAATTATGTGGAATGTTTCACGGATGAAATAACAGAATTTTCCCCCGTGTGAGCGAAGCATGATCCTGCAGGGACCCTCCCGTCTGCCCTGGAGCTCTCTGCTGGTTTTCCCACGGGCAGTTTGCTGTGGGAGCTGGCAGAGAGTTACGCTAAAGCCCCCCAGCGCGGACAGCGAGGGGCTGAGGAAGGCTCTGCGCTGCCCGCCTGACACCGAGCGCACAGCAGAGAACTGCAGTGCTCAGCAGCTCCTGCTAAGCTGCGCTTTACACATGCCCTCACGCTGCAGCTCAAAAAAGCAGCTGACAACCAGAACGAAGGGTCTTTTATCCTCTTTCTGGTAATATTAACATGAGGTTTCCAAGCTGGCTAGAGAGATTTGGTTTAGATGTTCTCCTTTCTAAACAGGAGATATTTGCCTGGAAAATCGGTTTCAGATCAGCCTTGCACTAAAAAGGAAGCGGTCGCTCTAGTCCCAACAGAGAAAGGAGATGAAAATATTCCTTCACAACTGAATTCCTCTATTATTTACAACAGCGGAGGGGGAAAAGGGCTGGAAGCACTCTCCCCTATAAACCTAAACCAGAAAAGTATCCTCAGCAAGAGCATCCCACCAGGTGCTGAGCCTCTCTGCACCCTTCCTTCGCAGATGCTCAGGAATAAAAGCACTCGGAGGAACGGGGGGGAAGCATGAAGAAACCACACGCCAGAAGACTGCCCCAGTTGCTTACTACAGCAAACAGCTCCGTGGTCTCCGACAAGACCATAAGAAGCAAGCCAGCTAGGAAAATACATTTTTAGGCATGTCAGCCAACACAATCAATCGAGAGTCACCTTGAAGGTTGCAGAGGAGCAGAAACATAAAATGAAACTGCAGTCTGTTGAGACTGTTGGGTAGCTAACCGCAAAAGAAAGTGATGGATTTACCACCGTCGCCTTTTCCTGCCATGGTTAAAGATGAGATAGATCTAAAAGGCTTTTTATACTTTAAACTTTAAAGTAGAATCAAAAAGCAGTGGGTTTTCTCTGTGTTAACCAAAGGAAACTTTAAGGTAAAACATTTTAATCTTCCATATTCACTGCATTGCACATGCAAAGCGCATGAAGATGGATGGAAGAGGCCAGAATATAAGACACTGGGTCAAATCCCAACTCCAGGTGGGGTTTAACTGGTTTGAACGGAGTTAGGACATTGCCCTAGGACTTCCCTGGCAAAGAACTCTGAACCACATAACCACAGGCATTGTGGAGATACAGCTTTATTCGTGGAGTGAAAGATATCCTGGGGAAACTCAAGCCTAAAGTTGTTAAACTTCCTTCATGGCTGTTTCTTTTCAAGAAATCTCATCGAGTCGTGATCTTTAATTTTTGTTGGGAAAATCTGCTCCAGGCGCTAGAGGAGTGTAACAGGAGGTGATGGTGGGAGGCTCAGAAAGAAAGCATTTTCCCCACAATTGTTTGTTTGGAAGGAGAAGTAAATTTATTCAGACTTACTAGTCAGAAAAAATAGACGTTTCCTTTAAATAATTTCTATTTTAATTTTTCTTACATGATGACAGAATTCCGGGGGGGGGGGCTGTTGTTAATGGTTTTCTTTGGTTTTTTAACAGAACCCCTTTCTTTCCAATATTTTATGTAACAAAAACAAAAGCTGCATTGCAGTGTTTTTCAAATGCTATAGTAAAACATCAAAAAAAAAAAAAGAGGTTCTGCTTTATTTTTGCTTTATACAATGTTTCTAATACCTTTTGGAGCCTAAAATCCTGCTTTTCTAGAAGGAAGTCTACTCCAGTAGGGCCTTCCACCAGAATTAGGATTCCTTCCCCTGCCAGGCATTATTTGTTGGAGTTAGCAGTCACTGTGAACCAGTAAATAATAACAAATGGTGCTACTTTCGACTAACCTACTGCAGTGGCATCCACTGTACTGCAAATAAAGAAGGCAAAGAGCATGGAATGATTCTCACGTTCATTTACACTTACAAAACTACAAATATCCCCATGAAACCCCAGCCGGGTGGTTTCTCTTTGGGAAAAAA
>WEKW01007587.1:1007-18079 GCA_013389905.1 Sula dactylatra | reverse complement strand
CTGCGCGGGGCGGGAAGGGCGGGCGGCGCCCAGCCCTCGCCCCTCAGCGCCCCCGGGGCCTGCCGGGAGGCGTAGTCCGGGCCGCTCAACGGCTCCAACAGCCCTAACGGTCCTAACGGCTCCCCTCAGCCGCGCCCCCCTCACGAAGGAAGGCGGGAGGCAGGGCGGGCTTTCCCCACCTCAGAGCCGCCCTCCCGCCGCCAGCTCCCACCGTAGCGCCCAGGTTAGCTCTTCGTCCTTGCTAATTTATAGTGGTTAAGTGGGGGTTATCCCTCTCAAGCTTATGTCCGTGGTGACAGGAGAAAAAAAAAAAATAAACAGAAAGGCACGAAGAGGGGGGCAGGTAGTTCATTTCCACCTGGCGTCGCCTGCTCTGTTTTTAAGCGGATTAGGCCTCCACAGGCAGCTGCTCTGTGAGGGAAAAGACAACAGGAGCAAGGAGAGAGGGCTGGAAACCCGCACTTCGCCTCCCACCCAAGCGCCAGCTGTAGCCAGGTTAAAGGATGCTTACTCCAGGGATGCTGTCATGGTGCCATGACATGGTGTGTGCCAGCGCTTCCCTTCGTTGCATTACCCTTATTTTCTGTGAGGAGAAGCGGAAAGCATAGTGTTTCTGGGTGACGCTTTGACCTTGTTAATTTACAAGAAGTTTGTCATCATGCAGTCAGTGAATCAGCATCTGGGAAAGACAAGTCTGTAGCCTGCTCCTACACTTCAGGGTTGCAGTCCTCCTCCCTCCCTCTCTGACAAGGAGCATGGCAACATTTCTTCTTTACTAGCTAAAAATACCTTCAATCCACCCTTCTGCCCCCAACCCTGTGCCAAGGCCAGTTCATTTCACTACATTACAATGGTCTCAAACAGTCTAACGTACCACAGGTAAATTCCTCCTCCCTTATTTTCTCCCTGCAAGAAGCTAGACCACTTAAAGATGAATGCAACAACTGCTGATGTCTTCTGGAAAGTTGCAGACATTCCCTGGACTATAACAACCCCAAGCCACTTCTGAAAACGGTTTCCTCTCAAGAAGAGAGCACCAGTTTCCTTAAATTAGCCTCAGTCATACAATTAAGGTGACAGCAGTCAGTTTTTCAGCATTTCTACAGAGATTTCCCTTCCTGCTAGCCACTGTGGTTGTCCCCATTACCTGACATGGACGTGAGAAGAGCAGGCTAGTTACAAAGGCTCTCGTGCCCTTCTTAAAAGCAATTGCACCAGGGGGAGTTAGCAATGTGCAGCATGCGATAAGACATTATTATATAATGTGATTTATTCCTGTGGATTACCAATTATCTAGCTCTTTTATTTCTCTTATGTTTCAAGCTTTTACCCTGAATAGCAAATTTGTAAGTCATGACAAGAAGGGGCTTAGTCATAAAAGACAACCCTTTCGATGAATTAATCCTTATTTTTCTCCGTTATCAAGAGCTCACTTTAGAGGAAGACAGGCAAACCTCGATTTTCCTATTAGAGTAGGTATAATCTGCAATCAGGAAGAATGCACTGAAGAGCCGTCTGTTCTTAGCAATTTTGTCACAAACAATACTGCATTGTCTGTATTGTAGACAATACCCTATTGTCACAAAACCGCTATTTTTACTACTTATTCCCACATTACAGAGTTAAGCAGCCTAGTAGGAACGTTAGTTTTCAGCCAGACTTAGGCGTGATCAGAACCTCCTTGTCAGCTTCTTCCAGGCTGTTCTGGATACCTGGTAGAAGGTGTGAGTTACAGTTCATTGGGAAACGGCTTCACCTAAAAACATGAACTATCAAGATACGGGAAAATAGCCATACTCCACTGCTGTAATCTTAAGCATTATCATTATTCATTTCTTCCATTCCTGGAGCCATGGCTTTTTTCAGATTGTGTATTTGGAAGAAACACCGCTACAGCTATAGTCTGCTTGGATTTGTTGAGCTACAGTACACCAGAATGCAAGAGAATTTTCTTGCTATTGTTACCACAAAAGTAAAAGAAAGCGAACCTCGATGTCGTCTTATTTTCCTACAACTGCACGGCAAGCTGGCAGATTAGACACAGTTTGACAGTGAGTTCTGATTGTTCCTGAAGAAATTCTCAAGCTGAGCCAACTTCAGCTGGGATAGTTCAGTAAGCAGCCTGGGATGTCCGAAGGGAATAACAAATCCCCTCCTCGAAGGTGGGGCAAAGTGGGGCAACTGTAAGAGAACAGCGAGATGCCATTTCTCTGTAGATGAGCCACCTGTACAGCCAAGCTGTTCAGGCTGCAGGAAAACCAAGGAGGGAGTGTGTGACAGAGACTCTGAACAACAGAAAAGCATGAATGCAGATGGGGACCTGGTCCCACAGAAATTAGGGAATAGACGCCTGGGCATTTCGGGAGTGAAAAAAGACCCAATTTCCTATCCACAAAGCCAAAAGAATATTGCTTCCTTTCATTGCTTCTGGGCTCCAGGAACGACCTTTGGAGTTGGGAAAGAGACTCAGGAGGAAAACAACAACAAGGTTGAATTTCTGCTGTCTCTAACAATTCAGTGCCAGGAACAGACAGCGCTCCTGGCCAGGGGCGTAACTTTTCAGCAGGGAGAGATGCTTTAATGTAGATTCCATTGATCCTGGTGTCTCAGCAATGGCCATCAAGATGAAATTTGATGATATGCTTGTGTCATCAGTGCTGAGATATGTCTACGGGGAAAGGATTTCTTCTAGGAGGTACCGAAAGGGTTGGGATCCCCCTGACAAAAAGCAATTTCAAATGTCAAGGATAGTTAATGTCCCACAGGCACCAGAAGACACTGTTAGGAGTGCATCAGGAAAAATGTTTACAAAGCTGGAACAGAAACTGTTTAACAGGAATAAAAATAAAGGAAGCCAAAGACTGAAGTTTAGGCAACAAAATGAGCTAAAAAGTGCTGAGAAGGCAGGTTGGAGGAACTGAGATACAGAAACAATCTAACCTGCATACCCACGCATCACCACAGGCAGGGAGACGTCTTTACCGTTTTGGAGAGGCTGGGCTACGAGACCATTTGTCCAGGCAAAGGAAAAATTTAATAGCAAAAGGTATAAGATCTGCGTAACCAACACTCTCGGTCACCCAAGGTGATCATCCCAGAAGCAACATTTCCCTTGGTCAGACAGGTAAGGATTTCCTTCGGTCATCAGGGGCCACAGGGGTTTCTTCCTCACACTTCCACAGAAAGGTCGGATATGGGAACAGAGTACTGCCAGCCAAAAGATACTCTATTGGAAAAGGTTTGGGCTATGCTGGCAGGGAGTTTAAGAGCAGCCATCGTTTCTGATTTGTAAAACACTTCAATATATGCTTAAAGTATACATATAAGTGTGGTAAGTGCACACCTAAATCTCAGTCTTCATATAAATTATTCACATTATGCAGTCATATATATCGTGTTATCCCACCTCAAAAAATGGGTTTGCTAAAAATAAATAAATCGATTTCTACCACTTTGTATAAAACAGCAAAATGTTTTAGTTGACTATTCAATACTCAAAATATTTTTACAAGTTACAATCCTTTCATTTGGGTGACTCAATAAATAACCCAAATAAAAGGATTGTAACTTCGGGAGAGAAAAAAAAAAGAAAAAAAAGCTTTGTCTCCCTTAACTACAGGAAGCTATAAAGCAATCAGAAATCCCAACCAAACAAAGAACCCTGAACCCACTAAAAAAAACCAAAATACACAGCTGTGAAACACAAAGCCTCCACACCGAATTTCGCTGTGAGGGCCATGTCGGTTGTCAAACGCCCCCACCAGCTTTATGCATGAAGATGCGGAAAGAGTTAACCAGCATTACAGGCGGACGATGCCATCTTCTGGTGTCACTTACACAGCAGCTGATTTAAGACCGGGACGACTAGTCAGTCTAGTCATATCATCCTCAGGAAGTCGGGGAACGATGTTATTTTAAGCATCGCTTTATCCCCAGGGCAGGGTTCAATGAAATACTATTAATTCAGGAGGAGTCGGTGAAGCATTAAGCAGCGATGGTGGGAAAGTGAGCACCAGGCTGCCATCAGCTTGCCGCCAGCTGCCACCAGCCTGTCCCCGGGGGGTGAAGTCGGGGCATACGGGGCTACATCGCCGCTTGCTTAAGCGGGGCCTTGCATCTCCATCAAAAATCAGCCTGAACTGCTGCTGAAGTTTTGAAAGCGTAACCGTTAGTTGTGCCTCGCCTTGGCCAGTCATCACTCTCTGCCCCGTTAGCTTCTTTCTGCTACCCTTAGGAGAGTTCAACAGCTGACAGGCACAGCGTTAGTTTATTTTCACAGACGTTCCTGAAGAGGTAAGATCTTGGCAGAACACAACACGCAGGGTGCTGTGGTCAGAGTCTTTTCATTTTATCTGTCAGAACACTAAGGAAGCGGTTGTGTACTCCTGTCAGACAAAAGGATTTAGGGTGCTGTATCTGCTCTGTTACAACTTTTGTCACTCTCTGCTCTAGTGTAGCCTTAATTGCCTCCCTCCACCATTTGCTCCTTGCTCTCTAATTGATCTTTCTACATTATCCTCCCTCTGTGATTACATTTGTACTAGAGTTAAATCAGCATGTAATGGATTGAAGCCAGACTAGACTAAACAGATTTCCCCATTCTGAAGTCACAGAAACTATCGTAACTTTGGGGAAAAAAAAGCAGCATAGGCAGGGTATGAGGGAAAGGCAATGCTGGCATGCTGGAGGGGCTCAAGACACCTCAGAGGTCCTGCACAGGAGATTTTGGGCCACCTCGCCTTGCCGTGCCTGCACATCCGCTCGCCCGAGGCCAGGGAGGGATGCTGGCTTGCACTGCACGGTGTTCTTAGTCGGTGCAGGGACCGCCGCTTGCAATGCTACTGCATATGGAGCAAGAGTGGGAAGTTGATGCTGATATTCAGAGAAAGGAGTGGAAAAAGCCACTGAGGAGCGGACATAGCCCATGTTCAGGAAGCAGTTCAGTTGCTCCACAGTTATTCCCTCTTAGTTTTCAGATTTTAGTCCTGTTCCAACTACATTTTTTTTAATTTAAACTAGTTACTGGGTGACAATACAGGCTGTGATTAAATGGGGTTAAATTCATAGCCAAATGTAACCAGCATGGGTGCTCTGCATTAATTTTTCGAGATGACACCATTAAAAACAAAACAAAGCACACGCAGAGAACTCTGCATTTCCAGATAACACTAAATGTCAGAAACAAACAAAGTCACTGAGAAAACAGGGGATGTAACTTGAAACTGCCTTTTCCTCCTGTATAACAGAAAGGCACTTCAGAAACAAACAAACACTCTCACATTAGGGAATGTCATTTTGGGTACTGACCTTTGCAGCAGCAGGATGGCGCATGATCAAACCAATTCAGGGCCAAGTGAGAACCTCCCATCAGCCAGCTCCAGGCATGGCAGGTAGGACGCTGGTGTTCCCAGCTTTTCCCTCACGCAGTCAGCGAAGATACAAGTACATTTGGTCAGTTAACAGGAGTCACTCCTCCTAGAAGGCTCTGTACGCACTGGCAGGAGGACAAGGCACCCAAGTCCAGCACTTCGTGAGCTAGGTGCTTAAAGGACAGGATAACATACAGTAAGAACTGCAGCCTGCCTCGAACTCATACTCTTAGCCAGTAGACTTTCTTAGCAAACAGAAATAAAGTCAGTATTACGTTCTCTCAGAAGTGCGTCTTTACATTCTCCTTCTAGAGGTTAAAGTAAAGCTTTGTAAAGAAAATTACCCAAACATATTCCCACTTCCTACATATGCTATCCTCACACATTATCGCCGGCCTCCAACAGAAATGCTGCCATTAAACACATTTAGGCGCTCTGCAAATAGCTGGAAGGCTGCTTTACCTTTAGGTAGGGCAGAGCAACGTAACAGGGTATCTATGACGTGACCTCTGTTGAAGACAAGCACCAGGCTCCCTGGGATGAAAAACTCCAGCTAATGCAGTTGTGTTCAGACATGCTGGGAAGCACGAGAGCCCTCGTTGCAGATCTGCTCCCCACACCACTCCCCATCCAGCCCCAGTCCCCACCACCTCCTAGTGCAGTCACCCTGGCTTCAAGTCACACCGCCCTCACCCTAAAACTGCCTGTTTTTTTCCCTGAGAAATCCCCTCCCAAGCAGCTGCCTGCTTTAGGGAGCTTCCTGGGTGCAAGGGGTTCCAAGGCGGAGCTCCCCACCCCAGCACATCGCCATCTCCACATCAGCTGGTCTGGATGGCTGTCCTGGGAGATTGAACTGCCCCGGGGCTGCTTTGGCTGACAGACAGCAATTGCCCCTAATCTAGTGTTTTCAACAAAATTAGCTGGTTAATTGTTAGAAACAATTACCCACCGCATGCCTTTGTTCAAACGTGAACGCTTGGATCTGAATAAGCTATTGCTTATATAGGTTATAACTTATATCACCTGGGTCTCCTGCTACACAGGAAAGATTTCCTCTCCCTGTTATGGATGTCTTTCCTTTTTTCTTCTTTGCCAGGTAGCAGTTTAATGTGAAGATGTGCTTTAATTTATGAAGGTTATTCTCCATTCTTCTAAGAATAAGTCTGAATATTGCAAAGCCTAAAAGCAAAAGAAATAGGCGAGATTTGGAACCACTTCTCTTTGGCCAAATCCGGGCAGCCTGTTGAGATGACAGTCCTGTATAAAATGTTTCATTTGCTGTAGCCTTCAGAACTTTCCTGTCTGAAGATGTGAATTTCTGCCAGGACGCCCTATTCTCAGGGTCTGCGCAGTTGCTCCTGCACAGCACTGCAGAGCAAGAGGAAGGCTGACTAGCTGCGAGCACAATGCCGAGTCCACTTTAGGATAAATCGGTCGCCTCCTGGAAGGCTGCACTGTCTGAGGGTTCTGCTTCCAAAGTCACAGTTACAGAAATAAGGAAATAGGAAACATTTGTCGTTTTCTGCAGAAGAGGAAATGGACTGTCAGGGAAGGAAAGGAGTCTCAAAGGCAGAGAGCCTCAGGAGAACTGCAAAGGG
Organism: Sula dactylatra; assembly: GCA_013389905.1. NCBI lineage: Eukaryota > Metazoa > Chordata > Aves > Suliformes > Sulidae > Sula > Sula dactylatra. The sequence continues at coordinate 11,112 of WEKW01007587.1, read as the reverse complement.
CTGCACAACCGTCATCTTGTTTGCAGGGGGCAAAAACGCACACAAACACGCTACTGCGGAAGATTAAAGAAAATGGACGCTCTGTATACAGAATAGGATATTGTTTAGATGTTGTTTGGAAAAGGGAGGAAAAGCCCTACAGCAGACTCAGAAACCAGATGCCTACAATTACACATGTACCAAAACTCCAGTCAATCTACAGATTAAATTAGTTAGATAAACCTTACCAGAAAAAGAATCATCATTTTCTAGTATCTGAAGTTTAAGGGAAAACTCTGCACATTACACTTGGAGCAGAATATAGATTGCTGTAGATAAACTACATTCAAAAAGGCTTACCTGAACAATGTTCCCCAACATGTAATAAACCAGAGATCACTATTCAAAAACCATATTGCAGATATGCGCGATGTTCAAATAAGGGGATTAAAAAAGACGACTGTCACATCCTCCAGACTTTTAGAACAGCGCACAAAAGTGACTCAGTCATTGCTATTCCCTGCTGTGCACCAGTATCAGGAGAAAGTAGGCAACTTTCTAACAGTACTTCCTTCCTTTCCTCTTTGTTTTAATTGAAGATCTCTGTGGACTACAGTATTATTTCCCACTCTCCTTTTCTTGCACTTGACACACAAAATTAATTGCTAGAAATTCTTAGGACAACTATTATAATATCACTTTACAGTAAAGCTACGTCAACACCAATCCTTTAAACGAAACTCATTCAACGTATGGCACGCTTACCATGTAGCCTTTGGAGTATGAAATCTTTTTCCACCTCACGTTTTTCCAGAATCTTATTAAAAGTTAAAAAACCTTTAGCTGGAGCTTCTGAGTAATTGGATGAGGATTAGACTAGCCCAAGTCATAGACACACAGCAATCTTGGAGACCTTTTCGGTCCAGTTTACCATGGAAGTGATCTACGTTTGTAGTGAGAAGAGTCTCTACTACAGAGCTCGTATTTGCAAAGTGTACAACTTCCAATCTGCGGATGAAATGACTTCACGTATTCATTAAACCTCAAAAGGGTTTTGGGAATATGTTAGAGAGGCAACATTATTTTTACGTATCAGGGAGAATAACTTCTTTTTTCTCTTCCAGACTCAGTTTTGCAACAATTCTGCTTTCAAAAAAAAAATTCATTCATACTTCACACTCCCCAGTCATTCCCAGAAGTGAACCCAATTCCACAGAAAACCTGAGACATCATTGAAAAGATCACATAAAGTAAAGAACGATTTATGGGGAAGCAGCAACTCCAGTAAAGGCATGATGCGGGCAGAGTGACAAAGCAGCATGCATTCGCACGGGTGCGCTGCCTTGTGCTGACACCCCCAGTCCTGCCACCGCACCTTGCCTGACCAAGGCAGCATGTGTCGTGGGTTCCTCTGACTGTTCTCAACACATAAAATCTATCACCATCTCTCCTTGCAGGCTTCAAACTGAACAGAAAATAAAGCATCAGTTAAGCAGAAAATAGTTAATTTTAGACGTCTGAGTTTCTGACGAGCTCCCAGTATTTAAAGCTCTGCAACTGCCAGAAGTTTTAACTTACAGAACGTAAGACACATGTTTAAACACAATTTAGATTAAAAATAACTCTATATGTAGGAAAAAAAAAAGCTAAGAGGAAAAATAGGCTGACTGCATGACATCTAGGCAAATCATATCTTGACTTTTTCGGAGTGTGGGGGGTGCTGGACTAGACAACATCCTGAGGTTCCTTCTGACCTCAATTATTCTGCGATTTATAAGAAATACAGAAACATTATCCAAGTTACAGGTGGAGAACCAAAACAGCAGAAAATTCAAACAATTCTACCTGAAGTTCCTTTGGCAGAACAAGAAACTCTCTTGTCCTGATTATTCCCAGGCGTCAGGCCCCAACTACAGGGCCATCCCGCCCCTGCTGCATACTGTAAGCACATGAAATAATCACATAAACTGATACCTTTTGGGAAAAAGTGCATATGCTGTGATCAAAATCATCAAAAGACTGCTAACGTTCTCTAAAATTTGCACTTCTACTGCTTGCACATTGTGAAATAACCACATATGCAACATGGCCATGTTTTGATATGTATTTTTATTTCCCTGCAGTTTTCACTTATCAAGAACAAGTAACAGGGAAAGTTGTCTGAACTAGTGCATAAACAAACATTCTGAAACACCACTACACGTATCTAATTTACAAGAACCGTATAAAAAAAGTCACTAAAACACTACACTACGAAGGTGTCCAACGCTTACAGTCAGACTTTTTCCAACCCGTTACTTGCCTTGTAGCCACAGGAAAACTCTCCAAAATTGAAAAGACAATCTTGCCACAACCCTCCCTCCCCCCCACCACCTGGGATGGCTCGATATCTAGACATCCAATAATTAATTATTGCAATGATATATAATGCAATACATACCTGGTAAAATATCCTTTATGTGGTGTGTTACAGTTTTAAAGCCGGTTAAAATATGCAGTCTTCAGATAAAATGAAATCAGTTGAAAATTTTCTCATATCTGCACAGTTTTAGATGTGCTAGATGCATAATTTTCCTAGTCAGGTTTTTTTTTCCTGTGTAATTATTTTTTATAAACTGGTATTATAAATAGAAATATACATTCAAAATATATGGAAAAGTGAGTTACTACATTAAATTTGCATGTATCGATCCATCCCTTTCCCCTGCACAGTAATAGAAAATACTATTTTGCCTTGAACTTCATATTTGACAGTGAAATGCCACTAAAGTATTTACCAAAAAGTCCATCTAGTCAAATTGTGAAACAAAATGAACCAAGTGAAAACTTTACATTTCCTTTAGAAAAAAATTACAAGAATTTTGTTTCCTAACTATGAATCTTTAACTTTTTTTTTAGACACAAAGTTGGATTTATTTGTACAAGATACAAAATGTAAACATGGCAAAATAAATAGTTAAAACAAGTGATGCAGGATCCCATTTCATGCTCATGATCCCATTAAAGAATTATTTTTTAATCCATTCAGTTGCAAATTCAAGTGCAAAAGCATGATGATGAATATCTACTATTCAAGTAACAGAAATAATATTGATGATACAAATAAAACTATTTTACAAGGTAGTGATTTTCCCAATTTTTACAAAATTTACATTATATATCGACTTAATACACGATATAATGATAGTCCATTTAGGTCCATTTTAGTTCTCTGTGATCCACAGAGTGCTGTATTTTGCATTCAGTTGGAATATAAATGACTACACCACGAGCACAGGTGGAGACACCGGTCTGAGGTTATGTCACTTCCATTGCTACTGTTGTCTCTGCTATGCCGTTTAAACCCAGTCGTTCTGGTTCATGGTTCTCTCTGCAGTAAAAGAAATATTCAATAGTTACAGGTGGAGCACGAGTGTTTTCTTACGCAGTTTCAATAACGCCTTACACGTGTCATGTATTCTCACACAGCTGTTGCCAGGATCAGGGAGAAACCTTAACACATACACTAGAAACAGATCATTTAAAACTAAATGCCAGCATTTAAGAACCGCTTTTACTCCGCTAAGAGTGCGGTCCCTTCTACAAGATTATTGCATTTCCCTGTAAATTTCCAGCCTAAATTATGGATAAGAGTACTAAAAAGTCTCCTGAAGGAGCCAAGTCAAGATGCACCATGATGACTCGGTAGCAATTGCCAGTTATTCTGTTAGCAAGCAAAGCATCGTTCTAACACAATTCCCCCCCACCCCAATTCCGCTTTAGCACTAGCACAAGAAATCTTAAATTTATTATCATTCTCTGTAGAGAAGCCTGAGACCTATTCAGCTAAGGTGGTGCTATCGAAGGCATTTGCTGACATGACTTGAGATACCCCTCTGACTTGAGGGAAATAAGAACTGAATGCATTAATGATATAAAAGTATGCTTTAGGGCACGATTGCTAATTTAAAAATACTTTTTCCTCAATCTATGCAATGACTAAATGATACGTGCAATTTGCCATCTCAAAAAGCTCTTTTTAACCTGTCCAGAAGCATCATGAAATAATCAGTGAGGCACATTTACTACTATCCAATTTTTACTTTTCTAATTCATAAACAAATGATTCATTTTTTTTTTTTAAAGCTTACACAATCCAGCAGAGACTTAAACCAGAGCCCAAATATTGTAATTTTCAGAAAGCTCAGCCAACTGCAAGCTCCTGCTACTCCTGTGAAACATCTTTTAAGTACTCTGAAATAACACCGTTGCTTTCCAGTGAGAATAAATATCTGCATATATATGTCAAGATGCAGGCTGGCACGTATCTGGGTTTATTTTACAGAAATATGTAATGCATATATCCATATATAAAATAGGTATGCACCAGCCTGCATGTTACAATATGGGTACGCCAAGTTACGGAGAGAACGTGTGGAGGGTTTGATAGAATCTACCTGAAAGCACTGCATGAGAAGGGGCAAATGAAAATGGTTAAAACGAAGCCATTTTAAACACAATGGAAGTTTACCAAAACTACCGGTGCCTAAAATCAGTGCAAATTATTTGGGGGTTATCTGCAAAAGTCAGGGCTTGTGGTCTGTCAGGGCCATGCTGAAGATGCCAGCAGCTGGATGTTTTTTTGAGGCTGAAGCTAGACTAAGAAGTCTCTTATTAGAGGTGGAAGCAATTCTATTTAACGCTCCAGCGCCGAGTTGGGCACATCTACGGAGACATTCACGTAGCACAAACTTAAAACCGCTCCATCCTGCTAGATGCTTACCTTGCTATACTGCTGATGGCACTGCTAGGAGTTACCTTTGGCACTCTGTCCATACTGGCAGCAACTGTGGCAAGTTTTAAGGCTGTTGGCGATGGTGCTGAAGTCCTTGTGTTGATATGCACATTGACTGGAGAAACAACACTGACATTGTTGAGGTGCACTGCATTCGTCAGGCAAGAATTGTTCATGGGAAGCGTTTGAGGGCTGCTTGTGCACAATGCTGGAATTAAGTGGTTTGTGGTGGTGTGGCCAACTGTCCTTACAAGCTGTACAGTTGAAATCCCTGGGCTGGATGATAAAGCCATGTTGGTGGAGTACAAAGTTCTAGAGGTTCCTGTTACAAAACAAATGATGTTAATTAAAAATATGCCACTCCTTAGATTCAAAGCCAAAGATTAACCTCATGGGTAATGCTTTAAGTATGTGTGTCACTGGAATTGTGCAAGAATCTCTTTTTTAAAGATTCACAAAATGTGAAATTTTAGAAATATTTCTAGTTAGTTATCATTAGAAATATTTCTTTTTTCATTCACAAGAACATCAGAAAGCAAAAGAAGGCACTGTATGACAAAACTTTACATTGAACAGGGAACGCCTCAGCTAGACAACCTGAGAGACCGACTGTGAAGCTAAGTTCTGATGCTTTGAATCACCTCCTCAGCTCCTACCTTCTTCTGCTGGCAACATAAAGAGGTTCTGGGCAGTGGTCTCCCTCAAGGCAGCAAAACTAGGGGTTTAAGACTAGGTAAAGTAGAAAACTCCTTTCAGACTACACTGCAGTGCCCCGTTTGCACTCCAGAGTCGTGAGAAACTTCCAGTTTCACAGTGCATATTCAAACCAGAGGCTCTCAGATTTCATCTTGGTACCCTAGCTATTCACTGGTCTGATTCTGATCACAGGGGAACTAGATACATTGTCCCCTAGATTCTTATTCCTGAAAAAAAAAGAAAATCTGCTTTCAGTTAACATTTCCTAATTTACAAATCCTCCTCTCCTGAACAGGAATAGTTCTTTTACATCACTGCCACTTACAGCTTTGGAACAGTAGCATAAGTCTAATCTTACATGTGTAATATTTACAATGGTTTTCATCAGCAGTAAAGCCGTGTACCATGTATTGGCATGGTACACTACCACGTGCCTGATCTTACACCCCTCAAAACATTGCCCTCTCAGGTAAGATCTTAGAGAATTGTACATAGATGTCTTTTTCTTTCCTGGAACTATTCCAGTGTATTGATTTTATTCAGTTGCATTTTTTTTTTCCTCCCCTCTATTCATTTCATATTATCATTAACCCAGCCTGGCACAAGGTCTATAAAACTAATCACATCATTAGCTGTTAAAACAACAAATTACTCTAAAAGCCTTTTATTTGTTACAGCAGTCAAACGCCAAACAACGTTTGTGTCTCAGCAACGTGGCTACTGCACCAGCCCTGCCTTCTGGTAGCGGGGGTTCAGAAGGAGCGGTGGGACAAAGTAGCGAATGCCCATGTCTACGCTTTTGCCCGAATTTGGGAGGAATCCCACACGCAATGAAATCTGAAACTTACAGTAACATCAAAAGAGTTGCTAGAAGTAGCTGACAAGTATGCGTTTTCTGAACACGCAAATCAGAATGATCAAATAATGTAGCAACTTTTCTATTTCCTTCTCAAAGTACTTAATGTTTTAAGCAATTGACTTTTTTACTTACACATTCACACTGTTTTTAACATGCTGTCACTTTCTAATCTGTTATGATCAAAAGCATAAAATATAAAAGCCTACATAAGAAAGCAGAAAAAATGCCCTTCCAGTGTAAAAAAGCATTTGATAGTTTTATTATTGTACTAACCTGCTATGCCATTGCCTAAAAGTATTTTAAAGAACAATATTTAAAACTATCACAACATATATTTGATTTTTTTGTTTATTGAATAGTATTTTAGAAATCAGAAATAAGATCAGTTGACATTCTCAGCTCACACTAGACCAGGAGTTTTAAGAAATCATCACCTGAAGGCTGGACAACACCATTAATATTGTTGTGGCTGGTGTTTTGTTCCTTCGTTACCTCACTGCGACTCGGAGCAGGTGCACTAACCACTGCAGACGCAGCAAAGTGGGCACTGGCTGAATCGAGTGTTTTTGACATACAGTCAGAGGTGCTGGAGCCCTGTGGGAATTAGAAAAAATTTCTTCTTTATAATTACCCAAATACAAAATGAAATACCATGTTAGGATTGCTATAATGTACAAATACCAGCAAATAAATTAATGAATACGTCTTCTAAGTGTAATCTAATGCACCGTAACATTAAATATTTCCATATCACAAGTCCAATGAAAAGTCGAAACTCAGTGTCCAAATGAGTGTCGAGTAAGTCCTGCCCAATTCAGCCAATGGCAAACATGGTTCTTAGCAGGACAGATCACTTTCATGATGTGTTGTTTAGCCTAAAGGAGAGAAGGCTCCAGGGAGACCTTACAACGGCCTTCCAGTACGTAAAGGGGGCCTGCAGGAAATATGGGGACGGACCCTCTACCAGGGCATGTAGCGACAGGACAAGGGATAAAGGTTTTAAACTGAAAGAGGGTGGATTTAGATTAGATATTAGGAAGAAAACCTCACTGTGAGGGTGGTGAAGCACTGGAACAGGTTGCCCAGAGAAGTTGTGGATGCCCCGTCCTTGGAAGTGCTCAAGGCCAGGCTGGATGGGGCTCGGAGCAACCTGGTCTAGTGGAAGGTGTCCCTGCCCACGGCAGGGGCTTCGACTAGATGATCTTTAATGTCCCTTCCAACCTAAACTTCTGTGATTCTATGTATTTGCGAGGTTTCCTCTAAGAGGACTACACCTTAAGCTTCCTTCTCTCTTCTGCCTCCAGGCAGCAAACACACTGCAACTGCAAGTCTGAATAACTTTTGGTATTTATGGTATGCTCATTCTCAAGGAGTAATTTGTACCACAGCGTAAGTGCCTGCCGCGTTCTGGAAGTACACATCTTCTATTAGTCCAGTTTCTCTGAAAGACTGGTAAGTACTGAAAAGACACTCTGAAACGGCTGAATGTGTCATTCTGCAATTTCAATTTATATTAACTAAGAAAGTGACTTTCCACAGACATTCAAAAGTCTTAAAAACCCAAAATCCGTTCCTTTTTTTAAAATATTCTGGTACCATGTCTTTACACTTTAGCCGTCACTGCAGAACCCCTGATTAAACAAAGTAGAAAACACTGAGGGGCAGGGACAAACCGGCACTGGCAATCAGACATAATATGCTCAAAGTAAAATAAGTTTTCCTAGTAATAGGCAACAGCTTTTATATTTTCTTGGTAAGAAACTAACAGAAAACTAAGCTCGACAGAAAAACAGATATTCTTGCTTTGCAACGCATTACAGAGGAAAAACGTAGTTCTTTTAGAGAGAAGTAATAACACTGGGGATGGGGAGGGGGAAGGAATCAAATGTGCAAAACTACTTTTTTCTTCTCATAAGCTACCAATTTTTAGTACTCACTGAACGTCTGTTCACAACAGAATACACTACCTCATAAAGTAGTTTTAATAAGGAAGTCTCTTTGGAGCACAAAGGAGGATAAAAACCAGTGAAAACAGTCTGGCTTGACAGAGCACTGGCTATTTCTACACTGAGTCTGTGGATGCATCTAACACATGAAAATATTAAGTTTCTTACTCAAATTTTAAAATGCAGCCATGATATAACACTAAAAAAAACCAAACCAAAAAACCCCCAAAAAATCACCCCAAGAGGTTTTAATGTTGAAACTTAAAATATTATCTCATTCCAGATAGAAAAATGAAAGCAAGTTATCTGTACTGGCTATAGCACAGGTTGCCTTCCGGGCACTGTACAGCAAACTGGAAAAGCATCTTGACCAAACCCCATCCTACATTCATTCTAAATTTTAACGTTTTTACTGAGGTATTATATTTAGCTTGTAAGAGACACAAAAAAAAACACAGTAAGCAAAACGGAGACATCAGCACCTGACAACATTAGGGCGCGTTACCTGTGCTTTCGGATGTGTCTGTTGTGAGGAATGCTGAGATTGCTGTTTCTGCTGAAGCTGAGCAAGTTGTTGCCTCTGCATTTGAACTAACTGCTGTTGATGTGTCTGAAATTGTTCCTCTGTGATACCCCCTGTTACTACAGAAAAGAAAGGGAAGCTAGCGTTAAATAGGCCTGCACAAAACAAATACATCTGAAATGCAACAGTACACCATGCTGGATAACAAGTGGCTGAAGACAACATACGTTGTATTAGATGCTTGCAAAGAGCTTTATGGAAAGGAGAGGTCAAGCTAAATTTGTTTGTTGTGTTCTTTTAGCATGGAATCCATTTATAACAAAAGGATTCATAGCTTTCATTGCTTTTAAGCAGTTTCTATCTTCGGTGGTTTTCTCTCCAGTAGCTTTAAGCAAAAGCTTAAAGAAATTCCTTTCCTGGTTTTCAGAAGACAAGCATGTCCTAAAAATCATAGCTGATGAAGTAGTATGCTGGGCTGAGCTAGGTGTCTTCTCTCCCAGTAAACACTGTCAGTTCATTCCTGTACAACTTCCCTTCCTACAGTCCCTTATTACTGTCCTTTTCTCCAACACCAGAACGGACTCTGCAAAGGAAGCATATGCCTGCCATTCGAGAACACCTACTTCAACAGCACAATCAGAATTCATATATTTAAACAGTTTGTATACAGTGCTATGCCAATTCTCACTTGAAAGGGCTATAAACTAATAAAGACAAAGCTAATCTCCAGGTCTAAAGCTTAGTAAATGTTTGCAGATATCACTGTTGATTTAGCAAATGCAGTTTGACCTTCCTATTTCACACTTTTTTTTTTCCTGAATCCTTGAGATTCACCTGGACAGGATTTTGTCCACCAATTAATATTTGGGTTTTTTTTTTAAATGGAGTAAGAGTTTAAGAGTGACATAATACTTTTGTTTATTTATGAGAACCAGGTTAATGCAACCCCAGTAGTATCATACGCTCAACAAGTGAAAGGAATGGTGAAGTCAGGAAAGCTGTTCTCAACATTCTCCCCCAAAAAAATTGCGCACTTGAAAATACCCTCAGGCATTTCATGTTAAAACCTGAGGTTTGTGCAGTTGATGCTAAGCCTGAGAACAAAGTTCTCCTAGGAGGAAGTAAAATGAGAATTCACTTCTCAGATTCCCATTAATGACATTTCAGCAGTTTACTCTGAACTATATATTTTTCAAAGACTGAAGCTGTCATTCATCTCTCAACCCCCTGGATTCTGCAGCAATATCATCTTACCAAAAGACACAGAGCTAACATTAAAATATGAAGTGATCTATCTTTCAGGGTCTGGCTCTTTCATTTATTGGTTG
>WEKW01007583.1:18501-55227 GCA_013389905.1 Sula dactylatra | reverse complement strand
GGGGCGGGCGCGGTGCGGCGAGGCGAGGCGGCGGGCGCGGCGTGTGCCGTGTCTGCGGGGCCGCTTCAGAGCTCCTCTGCGGCCCTGCCTGCTGCTGCTGCTGGGCTGGCATTGCCGACGTGCTAATTCAGGCGCTGTGTAATTAAACAGTGCGGCTGTTCGGATCGCCTTCGCCAGCACAGGTGGATTTCGTGTGGAATCGCACGTGAAGAGAAAAAAGAAGAAAATGTGGAGCAACTGTTTTGTGTTTTGGTTTCTTCGTTGTGTTTTTTATTATTTTTTTTTAGCCAAAATGCATCTACTTCTAGTGTGTAACTTGTTTGGATTTTTTTATCTTCCTGCGTTCTGTTGTCACTAATATGGAAGTATTGCATAATTTAATGTCACCTTTTTGGCATTCATGGTGCAGAATGCTCTGGGTAAAGCGTGTGCGTGTTGTAACAGGGATTGATGAATGCAAAGAGCTCTGCCGGTCACCTCTAAAGCGTGGTGCGATAAGGATTACTGGGGTGGCTCTAAAGCAACAGCTGATCTGAGCAGGGTGAAAAAATGGATTACCAGAGGGTGGGCCAGTGAAAAAATCTGTGTCAGGAAGAAAAGGCTAGCGTGTAAGAGGACACTTATTTGCTGTGTATTGGGGTAGAAAAAGGTTTCAATCATAGAGTTCAACTACACCAAGTTTGGTGAAGGTTTTCTATTAAGGGCTCAACATGTTCAATACCGTTCATTTGACATAATGAATTGTGCAGTCTCTTAGGGTAAAACGGGTGTTAGTGAGTTGTGCTAACTGTTGTGGGAATCAATTGTAATAAAAAATTGGCCTATAGACTTTTTTAAAAATTCTTTTGATGTAGAATAACTGGAGGATGATTGAGGGCACGTCAGAAACGGAGCCACTAGGTACTGACCAAGTACCCTGTGGGGTCTGTGTAGGCGGAACTCTGGAGTGGCCTCCTGGCAGGCCCAAGAGTCATATGTAAGTGACTGTGGGATGGATTAAAAGGTGAAATAACTTTATGCAAAACAGCCAGCTTTTTAAATATGTATTACTCTTTCACATTTGGTTTTTCTGTGGCATAGCTCACCAAGATGCTGAGGCTATGGATATGTATTGCAGCTGTCACTGAAGTCAGCGAACCAAGACTTCTAATTAGGCATCGCTTCTCCCTTCAAACGTATCACCGCTCGCTCAGTATGATGCTTAAGATTTGAGCTATAATATTTCTATCCTGTATTTCTGAGTGGTTAGAGATTTTATGTTCCTTGCCTGGTTCTGTGAATGCATATTGTACGCTATTGGCGAGGGGTCTATTTCAGGCAATAAAGTAGGAATGATGCTTGTTTTAGAAATTTACTATTTAGTTGTTTTCCAGAATACTAAACCTTACTTCAACTTTCTATCTTGTATAGAAACGCGTATGCGTTTTAAATTTCTTCTAAGGGAGGTTGCTTAAAGAGAGAGACTATTTAGACACTCTTTTTAGACACTTCCAGCTTATAAATGTTTTCCTGAAATAGTATGTTTATATGCGTAAGTGTATATGTAGATTTTTAAAATAATTGTTTTCTATGCTTACAACACCGTGAGAGGATTCTTGCTGTTGGCATGTTCTTAGAACATGAGTAAGAACAGGAGGAGAGTGAAACCTCCCTCTGGAAAATTTAGGAATAGGTGGTCTATGTTCTAAAGAGCTTGTTTAAAAGACATTTTGTCCATTGAAGCTACAAAGAAAATATGTGCCAGGTTTGTGGCAAGAAGTCGGGTTTTTTTCTTGATGTAGAATTATTAGGAGAAAAACAAATTTAAATACAGAGCTAGGGGAAGATGATAAGGGGGAGTGGGCAGGAGAAAGACAGGAGGAGGACAGTTTTGGAAAAGTGCTACAACCTTTTTATCTTACCCAGGCTTATCAGAACAGCAAAAACCTGGTTGGTAGAAGGCACCTGGAATGTTAAGCTCTGATACTCATTTACTTTCATTTATACCTCAGGCTAACACTGTGTTTCAATCATTCTTGAGTATTAGTGCTTGAGCTGATCAGATTGTGACGTTATATGCCATATGTGCTGGCAGAAAGCAACATAGCAGAATGGACCACAGATGCAGCTTGAGCTCTGATCTCTGAGCGGTGTTTCCCCGCTGTTCTTTGCTTCTTAATTGTTATTATTTTATTTATACACATACCACTGAATGTCAGAAAAAACAATCATGTTTCATAGGGGATGATGTGTAAGCCTATGTATATTTATAATTTCATGATAGTGTTACAGTGCTGCTTACTATTTTGACAGCATAATGCTTATAAGAGAAGTCTGAGTTTATCAGCCTAAAAAAAAAAATTATGTGGAAATCTTCTTTAGTAGGTTTACCATTCTTTTCTAGCTATTTGTGTTGCTCTGACAGCAGATGCACACACAATGTTTTCATGATAATGTTAACGTATGAGCTTATCAGTGTACCTCGACTCTTCTTCAGAAGTTCGGTATTCAAGCTATGTTTGGATATTTTTCTTAACAGGACGCTAAAAGTGCTGTTACTGGTCCCATATCAAATATGGAGGGTGCTGATCGTCCTTTATCCTGATTTATATGGGAAATATCAATAAAGCAAATGAAGTTAAGTGTTAGAATTGACAAAGGCTTTATGTTGAGGACAAACCTGTTCTTTTACAACTACAATGGAAAATGGAAGACAGCTTCCTGCAGATGCTAGATTTTACTTAATGTAGCTGGACTCTTAAGCAAAGTACTGAGTATTATGCTCATTTTCCCATCAATAGAATATATAAATAATTTTAAGACAGTCTTGAAGCTATATAGGGTGGCTTCCTCTTCAGAGTTGAGTCCAGTAGATCCAGCTGAAAAGAAAGCTGGACTTGGTGTTCCTGTCTTCAAAGGGAGTCTTTGTCTGAATTTTTTTCTAGTAGTTTTCTGATGGGGAGTCTCCATATAGCGTTGCCTAAGTTTTACTTTGTCTTTTGGCAAAGAGGTTGATATAATTTAAGTAAAAACCACTGGTGCCATAAAGCAGAATAAAAGAGAAATGCAAATACATTAGGTGAGGTTGGGAATTAAAATGTTAATACTAAACCGCTGGTTAAATTTGTGTTGGGTTTTTTCCTTAAGTGGGTAAGAGTAGGGTTGAATTTTTCTCTGGGACCAAAAATCCATATCCAGTTGCCAAAAGGGGAAGCTGAAACAGTGCTAGAACATAAGGAAAAAGTATCTTTCTACAAGCTCTGGCTTCGGATTTGTGTGTCTATCTGCTTTCTTTCCTGCAGCAAAGCTTTCTGCAAGCCAGAGTCTAATTTTTTCCTTTGACTTTACTAGCCAAGAGTGGGCGTGTGGTCTCTGGGTGTGTCCTTCAAGAGACTCATCAAAATACTTGGTGATTGGCGTCTTCTGTGACTAAAATCAGAATTAAACCCAGCCATGTTTAAAAAGAAGTCAGGCAGTTTCGTCTGGCACAATTAGGTCTCTGTTGTTCCAAAATAAACTATGCTGCTGTAATCAAATGCTTTCTTAGTCAAATGTTCTGGCAAAAACTTCCTTGGAAAAAAGTTGGTGTACAACTGTGAGGAAGATGGAAAACTTGGGGATTTAGACAATGTAGTAAAAAAACCCCTCTTATTAGTGCCTAATTTTTTGTAGCCTTCAAGTTCATTAGCATTAGTTTATGACGATCAGTGAGAAATTTCACTGGAATACTTGTCTCTTCCCCTCTTCTCCGGTAAATGATTCATTTCTTGTTAATACTTCATGAGCGTCTTATTTGGATTATTCAAACTTACTATATCTGTTCTTCGGTTTCTTATTACCAGTTTCTGTGCATCTTTCCTAATATGAGATGGCTAACTAGCTTATGGACTCCAGTTTTCCAAGGCAGAGGTATCTGGAGGCTACAACATCTCGTCAGCTTGTCTTGAGAGCTGCGTTACCCACAGCTGGTTGTCTTTCAGCAGTGTAGTTGCTAGATTTCCACTTGAGTAAATGGTTGAGTGAGGGAATTGATTTCCCCTTTTGCATTAAAAGGAGGAACAGCTGGGGTAACTATACCCTATTGCTGTGGACATCTTGCTCTCTATGGTCATCTCCCTTTACTCATTTTTCTGGTCACTGTTTTTCTGCTGTCTCTCCTTGTTCCTGGGAATATTGCCTCCTGCTGACAGTTCATCACCGATACTGGCTGCTTCTCTGTTCTTTGGTGCACTCTCATGATCAGTTTATGTCAGGTTATGACTTTGCTACTGCCAGAGGGCAAAGCCCTGTCAGTTCCTTGTGTCAGCGTTAGTGCCCTCGTGTCCACGGAGTGAATAAGTGTTTAACTTGTGCCCGGATCAGAGGATTGATTGGCCTGGCTAACCATACAGCTCCCTTGTGGGCACCATGAAGTGGCTGGGGGTGTGTGGTTGAGTGCAGAGGTGAGAAGAAGGACCACCCCTTTCTGCAGTACCATGGGCTTAAATTGAGCTTCTCCTGATGTGAAATGGCACTCTTGTAGCCACTAGCTTTTTTTTTTTTTTTTTAAAGAGCTCCTGATGAGGCAATGCTACGTGGCTTGGCTGTGTTATAGGGTTTCTTCCCGCATCCCCAGATAGTTTTCAGCAGATCAGCTTGGGAGCTACAGCTGTAAAGTCGTCTTAGGTTTTAAAAAAAATTTGAACAGCTTGTACTTTAAGTCAAGACTTAAGGAACCGTGCAAGACTTAGCCAGAAGCAGAAATTATTTTAGGTTTCCAAAGAGAAGTACATGCTATAACTCTCATATCCTTGGAGGAATTGTGCTGCAAAGGAGCTTGGACGTTGTATCCACGGGAGCTTTAAACAAGCTGACTGCTGGCAGGGCCTTGGCCTGTCACCGCCCCAGCTGCATCTTCCTGCTTCTCCTTTCTGCTGGCTGGAGAGCTCGTTAGGCTGTTGAGCCACTTCAGCACATGAGCTGGTGGAAAAGTTAACGCAATGACAAAAGTGGGGAGTGCTAAGGAAGGGCCAGGAACACACAGCTGGAGGCAGGTGAATGAGTGGGACTCTGGCAGTCAGCAGTCAAACTGGCTTAGGCCACCTTGGGTTTGCAGCTTTAGATGCTCCATTAAGCACATAGACCATATAGCATAGAGCATATAGGTGTCCTTACAAAGGAAGAATGAAAAGCCTTGGCTTAATTGCCGTGCACTACTTCAAAAATGGTGTAGGGAAAGACTGCATTTTTACTGTGCTGTGCTTTTTGTATGTGTTAGAAACATTTATATGTAAGATCTCTAGATGATGACATAGTAACTCTCATTTTTATGCTCTTTGAACTTCACTGTTTGCATTTCAGAAAGGAAAATTTTATATATTGCAGACTTGGTAAGCACAATATTTTCACGCTGCAGGAGGATTGATTTCTTGGTAAACTTGTTTATCTGGGCCCCTATATATGCGTAGGACAGAAATAAAAAAGATGCAGATATATTGTTAGGTCTTAATTGTGGCTTTATAATCAGTCTCTTAAAATCAATTTCCTAGCCTTGTCTATTTAATTTTTGTAATGTTACAATATTCTGTCTTGTAAAACTGTATTTTTGCTTTCTTCAGTAGCCAACATTTTGTTAACCAAGCATAAAATAAGATATTGATCATAGCTAAAATTCTCTCTTCTTTTCCCTTTTAGGCTGCCATCATGACAGCTGAAGAAACAGTGAATGTTAAAGAAGCTGAAATAATTAAGCTAATACTAGATTTTCTGAACTCAAGGAAACTGCATATCAGTATGCTGGCACTTGAGAAAGAAAGTGGGGTCATTAATGGCCTGTTTTCAGATGACATGCTTTTTCTAAGGTAGGACTTTTTTCTGGTGCGTAAATACCACATATATGAAAAGTCGCAGTTGGGCTGTGATTCTGTGGGCAGCCCCATGCCACTGAACAGGAGGTCTTAAGCCCTCATCGTATTCTGCTTCCTCCTGATCCCACTTCTGTGGCCCAGCTCTGAAGTTAATGACCTCCTTCTATAAGCCACTTGAATTAACTGACTAGGCACCATCAACGTAGGTTTAGAATTAGATTTTTTTGTTTGCATGTTCATTCATTTTAACTTGGTTATTTTTCTGGCATGCTGATGAATTGAAGTGGGAAGTGCCAGTGTCAGTGCAGGGTAAGTTGGGGAAAGCACATGAGCAGGAGTGGGATGGGGGAGCAAGTTCTCCTGTTGGCAGCAGTGATCTGTAATTATCTGCTTGCCATGTCACGTGAAACTGAATGTGAATTTCAGTGACTTCTAAAATACATAAAATATTTTAACAATACTCTAGTGCTAAGATCTAGGATGAGTGGAGTGGTTTCCAAAGCTTTTCCCCCAAAATATTATCTGCATTTCAAAATAATACCTAGACATCTCTTAAAGTTAACAATATGAAAGGGGTCTCTGCTATCATCAAGGCATGAGAGTTGGTGTGATTTATCATTTGTTATATTGCCCTCAAAATTATTAAAAGGAATCACTGTAGAAGCCAGTAGATTTTCAGCATTGCTGTTTTCTATTTAATGCCAAAGGTACTTAACAACTTTGTGGAAGTAAGAGAAAATAACTTATCCAGCTGTTCTTAAAACATTAAAAATATACTTTATCACTGAACAGGACTTCTCACCTGGCTTCCCTTTTGTTTAAAATTATGGATATTTTAATGAAATGAAAGAAGAATTAGAGAAAGGTTGAAGTTCATCGTATTTGTTTGTTTCATTCTTAGCTGAGTTGGAGTATACATCTAATGAGAAACTCACCCTTCCTTGTAGAACTGGGCCTTCTATAGAGAGAACTCTGTGTGTGATATGAGGGCATGAAGAAATTGAACTAATCCACCTGTGCAGTCTAGCCCACTGCTCTTGGAGTTGGAGCTCTTGTGCTGACATAGTTCCTGCCAAGCTGTTCCTCCTGTGTTCTTAATATGGGAGTTGTGTGTTGGTTCTCCCCCGCCCTCATAAAATAGGCCCAACAGTATTTATACAATCAAAATTAACTCATTTTTAAGTTTGCTTTCGCTTTCATTCTTCAGGATGTATTCATTGAATCAACATATTTGTACTCTTCAAGTAAGATTTTTTTTAACTAAGAATTACAGGTAAAGCAGGAGACACAGGACCATTTTGTCCTTTTGATGTGCTTTTGAAAGTAATTGATGTTTGTCCTTCTTGTATGCAGTTGGGTTTTTTTAAAAAATATTGAGAAAGGGCTTGATTTTTGCTCTTATTACTAGTCACATCAGACAGTCATCTTGGCATCTGTGCAAAGCATTAACTTTTCAAAGCAGGCTGATCCCCTGTTGTGTATTTAAATGACTTGTGGTTTTAAATGAGCTGCTTGCTTAGAAAGAAGGAGGATGTTCTTGTCCAGTGAAATTAAAGGAGTGACTCTTTCTTTTACTAGGCAATTGATTCTTGATGGTCAGTGGGATGAGGTTCTGCAGTTTATTCAGCCTCTTGAATGTATGGAAAAATTCGACAAGAAAAGGTAAAATATAATGTATGTCAGAGTTTGATTTTTTTTGAGTTCTGGAAAATACATAAATTTCTAAGTTTTGTGTATGAAAGCAGTAGTTCTAAGTTTTTTACCTTAGTTTTTGGTTTTTCTAACCTATATCCAGTTCCTGAAGTGTGTGCATGTCTTTTTTTAACTTAAACTATGAAAAATGTGCACACAATCTGTAGTGAGTTTTCATTTACCATACACTTTAGGAATATGATGCATGTTTTTATATTTGGCTGCTCTGTCATATTTATATTGAAGAAATTAGTATGATTGCTATACTTCTTTCCTTATTAGCCTTCTAATATTTTAAATAATATTTCTGAAAGTAATGATTGAAAAAGACATTTCCTGTTAAAATACAATTTTGTGGCTACCAATTTAAAATTTGAGATCAGAGTTCCTTGCGCTGCAATTTCTATGCCTAACTCAAAAATTAGCTGTAAAATACCCTGCTTGTATCTAAAAGAATGTTTAGCTACTGGATCAAGATGTATAATATTTCACTTCTCACTTGCAGATTTCGTTACATTATAATGAAGCAGAAGTTCTTGGAAGCCTTGTGTGTAAACAATGCGATGTCAGCAGAAGATGAGCCTCAGCATGTAAGACTTGTCTCTGTTTTGGGAATTTTTGTTGTCAGGAAGCCTCTTGAGATATTCTGATTAAAGGCAGAGCGGAAGCTCCCAGCACCAAATACACAAATTTAGGTATTACCAAATGGTTTCATAATGGAAAAAATAATTGATAAACCTTCGGAAATGAATGTGGCTCCCAGGTCTCAAATAGAATTGTGTATACAAGTGTTGCTTGAAACTTAGCAGCATAGATCGGTGACCATATGCTAATTTTGTGGTCCTGATCCTGAGATTTACTTTATGCCATTATGCTAAAATACAGGGCTCTTTTTTCAAAAGAGTTCTGAAGCAAGCCTCAGAATCACAGAAATTATATTGTCATAATCAGGACCGGTGAAAGATTCTGATTTGAATTAATCTTCAACTTAATTTCTGTTGTTTTTAGAGAGGAGGGACACTTGTTTCTTTGGAGGGAACAGACGTGTTCACAAAGGATCGATTCAGTAAATGAGCAAACAGCAGGAGTTGTGAACTTAGGTTTTCGGTATGGAAAGGGACATTAACTCAAACTGACAAAGAAGGCGTGCAGATTGTGAAATTAATTATAGTTTTTCATTTACGTTGATAATACAGGAATACCAAATTTCTAACAAAAATGTTATGAAGTTAAAAATGAAGAATGCCAGTGGTTTTAAGACAATTGATTTCATTTTCCAAACTGAATTGATTTTGATTCTCTGTCCCATTGTGCATACATTGTACTGCAGGGTCTTCTCTTGACAGTGTAGAGAAAGCTAAAAGTAAGTCTTTATTTGTAGTTGTAAACGACAGGTGTACTATTCTTCTAATTACTCAATCTGTATACTGTTACTAGATAGCAGTAGAGGAAAAAAAAAAATGAGATTTATGTCCCTGATTTTTTGTTTTGAATGTTACAAAATGTGTTGGCATGCTGTGCATGAAAGGCTGCTGTATTGAGCAGATGCTAGGTAACATGGGTAAGTGTGGGGGGTATTTTTTTAAATCTTAATAACAAAAAATACCAGGTTACGTGTATTTAACATGCTTCTTGGCTTTTAGCTATCAATGAGCTTTGTACTGAAGCCCTCTATTCATTTGGAGGGCTTATCTTCTGAGAACTTTTTGAACTTCTTTTAACAATTTTTGATTGAAGAAGAGAAAAATCTCAATATTAAAGACAACTCAAAGTTGTTAATCACTGGAAACTAAAGAAATCTACAAGCCGTTTAAAACTTATGCCAGTAGCTTTTGTCATAGACAAAAAAAGGGAAAAAAACTTCACCTGGCTTTGAGAATGAAAGTAACCTTCTGTGTTACAGTAGAATTGAAGCTGTTTAGCTACAGATTTAAAATTTTAAGCCTATCAAACCTGCAGTGACATGAAGTTCCATAAATCTGTAGAAAATGGGACTGGGGGTGACTTCAGGAAGTCAAAGCATCCAGGAATTTGGCTCTGTTGTAACTACATTTGCAGCAGCAGTTTCAGACTCATACTGTATACAGCTTTAATTAAAATATAAACAGTAATAGTAATAAAGGGATGATAGCGGAGAAATTCTGCTACTGCCTGTTTTTTCTTCAACTAACTGTTTCACTGTAGAAACGTACTACAGACTACTGTGTTAATATTTCCGTAGCTGGAATTTACAATGCGAGAGGCTGTACAGTGCCTCCATGCGCTGGAAGAATATTGTCCCTCTAAGGAAGACTACAGTAAACTCTGCTTGCTACTGACGCTGCCTCGCTTGACCAACCACGCAGAATTCAAGGACTGGAATCCCAGCACTGCGCGGGTTCACTGCTTTGAAGAAGCCTGCGTCATGGTGGCAGAGTTCATTCCTGCAGATAGGAAACTGAGTGAGGCTGGCTTCAAAGCAAGTAACAATCGTTTATTTCAGCTTGTAATGAAGGGATTGCTTTATGAATGTTGTGTGGAATTCTGTCAGAGCAAAGCAACGGGAGAAGAAATCACGGAAAGTGAAGTATTGCTGGGCATTGATCTCTTGTGTGGTAATGGCTGTGATGACTTGGACCTTAGCTTATTATCATGGCTGCAGAATCTGCCAGCTACTGTGTTTTCTTGTGCTTTTGAACAAAAGATGCTTAATATTCATGTTGATAAACTCCTCAAGCCTACAAAAGCTGCGTACGCTGATCTTTTGACACCTCTTATCAGCAAACTTTCTCCTTATCCATCATCCCCAATGAGACGGCCTCAGTCGGCAGATGCTTACATGACCCGCTCCTTAAACCCTGCCTTAGATGGGCTGTCGTGTGGATTAACAAACCATGATAAGCGAGTCACAGACCTTGGGACCAAAACTTCTCCAATGTCGCACTCCTTTGCTAATTTCCACTACCCAGGAGTACAGAATCTCAGTCGAAGTCTCATGCTTGAGAATACTGAGTGTCACAGCATTTTTGAAGAGTCACCTGAGCGGTAAGTGCAACAGTAGCATTGCTTTTACCTTGGCCTATGTTGTGCTTTATATTACTGGGTTCTTCCCTGCCTTGTAACTTTGAATATAATTGTACCATTGAAACATAATTTGATTGTTTAAATTCTGTGGTAATTAAAACCCTGTATACACGGTGTTTTCTTCCTTACGCTTTTATGATCAAAGTAGATTCTCATATTTGGCCTTGAGCCTTATGGATGCAATATGGACCTTCTCTAAAGTTGAAATCCTAGCACAGAGCACAAATATGTTCTGATTAGGTAACGGAGTCCAGCTAAGATTTGTGTTCAGTATTTCTGAATTCTTTCATTCCAGATAAATAAATGAAGATGGTGGAATAGCTGGAACTCCATCTTCTTTCCCGATCCCATTCTGTCCTTAAGTGCCTGTTAATTTGGTCCTGACACTGTAAATGATTAAGTATAGTTCAAAAATTTACATGCAGAAATAGTCCCAGTGAAGTCAGTGGAAACGACTATATGCTGTCAGCGTAGCATTCCTCTATCACTTAAATTATTACAATAGTAGTTCAGCTTAAATATTTACTTGCCATTTTAGAAACCAAATCTGAACAAGGTGGCTGAATGTACTCTTTTTATATTAGACTTGGAGATAGTTGGGTTACGATAGCGGTGAATGCTATTAATGACTTCTTTTAATGCAATGTAGACTGCAAAACTGACTTATCTCCTTCCTTAAGAACTAATGCCTGTATCAAAACTTAGTACTTTTTACTTTCTGAGAGAAATTGTACTTGTGAATTAAGAGCTTATCATCATGGTTGTGCTTGGCCTTTATTTTGATCAGCAGGTCTGCCCCTTTCTAAGTGCTATGTCCATGCTGCTCTAGAAAACAGCTGCCAGGTTTTTTTGCTCTTAGAGAACCAGGCGGGTAACTAGCACTGCACTTGGGTGCGCTGGCCAGCAGGGGACACTTTTAGAGCTGTGGTGTTCAATCCTGGCCGCAGTTGGTGACATTGTTAGTTTTGCCTTAGAGCAATATTTTGTATCTTGTGATAAGGTAAAGAGCAGCTGTAACTAAACTCAATAAAAAGGATACAAACACCATTGTACTGATGTCAGTTCACCAATAATAATGGAAATGTTTGCACTGATGTATGTCTTAATACATAATGCTTATCTTGAAAGGAGCTATTTCATTTGATTGTAAATGATCCGCTTTAAATCTTTGGTTTTACCAGCCTCTTCACAACTGGAGTTTTTGTAGATAGCTTAAGTCTTACGGAAGTATCTCTTGAATTCCATCTTTAAAAAGGAATTGTGAATCCTCTAATTTTACTAGTCTGTATGCACAAACCTGAACTCTATTTGTGCAGAATTATTCCAGTACATTAAACTTGAAAAGGTAAACAAAAACTTTTGACTTTCAAGAATCAGTTTTAACATTGGTCCCTAGGCTACACACACACACAAATATTATCTTGTGGGCTAAATAAAGTGGTAAATTGCTGCAGTTTTTCTTTGTGTAGGTGTTTGCATGCGATGTTAAGTGAGGTTAATAGATCTTAACATATTTTTTCAATTAATTAATACACCTCTTGAAGGTTGGAATTAGGTTAAGGGGCCAGACCCATAGTTTTCAAGAGGCATTACATTTTTTCAGAAAAACTCCAACTTCAGGTTGCGCGTAGTAAAAATGGGAAAATTTGCAAGGGTGGAACCTGGGAAGCTGACATTTATGTAAATCTGGCCCTTGCTTCCTGTTGCACATGACAGAAATATATTTCTTTTATAAGTTATATTCAGCAGGCAATTACTTGTATTCTAGTCAGCTAAGTTACTTTTGTTATTATACCAAAATGTTCAAAATAACTTCTGTAAGAGCTTTGCTCCAGCTCACTGAGTAAAGAGGACTTTAAGTTGACAAAACTGAAAATGGGAGTCCAAGGCTTTTAATGTGTTCTCCACACTTACTGATTACTAAGGCATTTTGGGAAGAGTTCCATGCAGAAGTAATTACATGATACAAGAACAGCAAAACTGATATAAACGTTTTCCTATGTAGCACTTCCAGGAGTGTTCAAGCTGATGGATGTTACGTATAGTTCAAATTTAGATTGAGAGTGGTAATGATACTAATATGTTATAGAAGGCATTAGTCACATAGTGTATCTGATACATTCTATGCACATAATTGCTTTCAAAACAGATCTTTAACTTGCTAGTTAAAGGGTATATAATTCAAGCGTAGGGACAGAAAACATGGAATTTGGATATCCCAAGGTGGTAGGGCGTTTTGGAAAACATGGGGACAAAGCACAGTGACTCTATGTGCTTTTTGTTTGTTGGGGGTTTTGTTTTGTTTAGTGTAAACCATTGCAAGTGACTTTCTTTTTCCTAGGCAGTATCTCCAGTTTTATGTGACTTAAGAAGTTTGCATACTTGTGTTATCAGATTTTACTCTAGAATGTTATATTTCTCTACTTACCAGGGGATTTTCTACTCTTAATTTTTCTCAATTAAGCTTCTCTTCTCTTCTATGTTGCTGCAAGAAGTGATACTCCCGTGGAGCCGCAGCATCCCATCAGCAGTGAGACTTTGTGCCAGAGTTCTGTTGCGGAAAATGAACCAGTTAACGGAGCACAGAGTCAGGGATCAGCCAAACAAGAGAAAAATGAGGTAGTGGCTGTTTCTTTAAAAATAATGAGGCCTTTTGAGCTGTGTTTTGATCATTTCATAATGATTTGTCTTTGTGTTGAGAACTTCATGCGTAACAGTGGGTCACTTTGAATCTTGTTTTTACTATAGTGAAAATACCATACTGCATCTCGTACAAGAAATTACTCTTTTCCATTGTATAAAGTTTGCTGTCATTTGAGTCTGTAATGCAGCTGATTAGTGTGCCTTCTCACATCAGCAGTGATGCTAGGCTGTTGTGTGTATCTTAAAAAAAAAAAAAATGCTTTGCAGTATTCAAAGCCAGCAATGTTAGATGAAACAATGCTTAAGAATACTCTTAGTGTTTTAGTGAGGAATCTGACATGTAGCATGCAATTTTTGGTGTCAACACCAAGTTTCATAGGTCATCTTACATAATTTTGTCTGGGACACAGAAATTAAAATCGGAAAATTCCCTGGTAAATGTATCTTTGCTATTCAGAATCCAAAAGCGTAACCTTTTTTTGGCTTCATCTTTGAAGGCTTGTGCCTTGACTATCTTTTTTTCCTTTTTTTTTCTCCTTAACAGCAATATGGGGAAAGTGAAATAACAGTTTCGCTGAACTGTTTCAAACAATGAAAACAGTTACCAATTCTCTTCCCTTGCCACAGTTTTAAATATCTGCCTGTTAATTCAGTAATGAAGAATAATGTTGAGTATGTGGTCTGTTTGCAGACTTCAGTTTGATTTTTCTGAAGGAAACTTTGTCTTGGCTTATGACATCTATATGGTACTGAAAACCAGTCTAGTCTTGACAGGGCTATATTCTTGTAGACTCTGGATACTTGAGTGAGGCAACAGGACCTACTGGAGGATTAACAAAGTCCTCCAAACTTGAGAGCTTCACTCCCCTCAAGGACTTGCTGAGTAACTTCTCTGCTGCAGCAATGTTGTGTGTGCACATTGGGAAGAAGGGGAGGGAGGAAAGAGCTTAGCCAGGCTTATGACAGAGCAGACTTCAAAAGGCAAAAAAATAAACACAGGATTTATAGCAGAGAGTGAAGACAGGAGACGCTGTGCTTTGGCCAGACTATTATACACAAGTAGAAAAGAATGTAGTACCCAGTCCACTTTTACATTGTTTTGTTTTCCACATCGTAGTGATTTATGTGTATACCTGTGTGAGTAAGAAATTCATTGAAGATGATTTTCATAGCTTTATTTTTGCATTGTTCCTGGGGGGGTTGACTTAGTAGCCAGAGTTTATAGAATAGAGCCATATGAGCAATGCATTTTAGGTTTAGGTGTTGGATTCTGTATCATTATTTTCCAAACTAAAGGTCCAAGGGATTGAATCCAGTTGCAACAAACACGTATCGGTCATGGAAAGAAGTATAGTCAAGAATATACCTGTTGTTTAGAAAGATTATAACCCAGTGACTGGGGAATAGTTCACATATCTGAAATATAAAGAATCCTTTCTAGACTTCTGAAGATAACTTCAGAGTTTCTAAATTGCAGGTATTCTTCTCAGGTGGAGGACTTCTTATAAATGCAACAGTGCTAGGAAATCCAGTATAAAGCAAAAAATTATTGTGTCAGAGAACACAGAATTATAGTGTAAGTCTTTTTATTTAGAAGAAATGCAAAGGCTCATAATTACGAAGAAAGATCCTCTGCATGAATTATCTGAACTAATGCGAAGTTATCAGGGTGTCCTCATACAACTTCAAATCACTAGATGACAAAGATGTCACTTTTGAAAACAAACAAACAAAAAACCCACCAGTTTTTTTTTTCCCCTACTAGTTTGGTAAATGTGCAGTTAGGTTTTTTTCGGTGTTGATATTTTGGCCTTGGACTAAAGTTCTTCTGGTTTTCTGTGGGGTTTTTTTGTTCATTTTCTCTTGTTCTCAACTGTTTTATGATGGTATCATTTGGAACTAGTGGCACAGAGAGGAAGTGAGGATCAGTGAATGCAGAAGGCAGGGAGTCCTAAGGAGCTGGCAGTGTGGGAAGCTAAAGGCAGTAGATAAAAGGGAAGAGACTATTAGAAAGGAAGCTCAAGTTTTTGTGTTTGGTCCAGAAAGCAAGGAATTGTAAAGTTAGAACAAGGTACCAATTTCAAGAGTAAGATGTAACACTTGGACCGACCACTTCAAGTCTGGCTACTGGGAGAGGTAAATCTGCTCTGCAGACCGATGACAGAGAAGTGTGGACATGGCAGAAAATAATAAATTTGTAGTGAAAGTTTGACTTGGAATTCGGAATGTAGCTTACATTGTTTTCTGATTTTATTTTCAGTTTCCTATCACCTATTTGTTTTGATATTAAGTAATAGTTTGGAAGTTAACTATTAAATTAACTATTTGATTTTCATTAGTAATTCTCATATCTTTTAAGCTTCGTGATTCCACAGAGCAGTTTCAGGAATATTATAGACAGAGACTACGTTACCAGCAGCACTTAGAACAGAAAGAGCAACAACGACAGTTGTACCAGCAGATGTTGCTGGAAGGAGGTGTAAATCAAGAAGATGGAGCTGACCAGCAACAGAATCTGACTGAACAGTTTCTTAACAGGTTGGGGGTTTTGTTGCTTCTCCCTCCACCCACTCCTGTCCCTCTTCAAGTTCTCATAATAACCTGTTCTGGTGGTCTTGGTTTTTCTTGTCATTTGTTATTAGATCTATCCAGAAGCTAGGAGAATTAAATATAGGTATGGACAGTCTTGGAAATGATGTACAAACACTTAGCCAGCAATGTAATGGGAGCAAAGGGAATGCGTCTACCAATCCAGCAAGTAACTTTACGTCACCACCTTCAGATGCTAGTCAGAGGATAACACCTGATAGCCAAAATATTAATACAAGCACTCCTCGAAAACGTGGATCAGCTAATCAGATACCCTTTCCTGAAGAGTCACCTCTACAGGGGAATCAAATGTAAGTTATGTGAGACTGTTCAGGACTAGAAATGTCCTTCCTTTAGCACTGTGGGAGCAGCTGTTCGTATTTGTTTTTAGTTATTAAATTAATTTCTCATTGAATAGGGGTATTTGCTCATGACCAGTGTTTTCTGTGTGTTTTTATAGGGATCAAAGTCTGGTTTTTTTGACAGCACGCGTGAGAAATAGTTGTTATTCATTATGCTTTACATTTTATGCTTATTTTTCATTTCAGACTTTTTATTCCATCTTATATGTATAGTACTTGTTTATTATGTGTTTTAAGTTTCTGAAAGCTTTTTGTTAAATACAAGCTAGATGGAGAGAGAGACAGGGCAGAGTAGGAATTGAATTTCTTCTGTTAACTAAAGGTAGCACTGACCTGAAAGCAACAACCATTTTTTGACGTGTGTGTATGTTATGGAATGAAAACAAATATCTTTAACTTGCATTCGCTTGCTCAGTGCCTGAGGTTGCTGCAAAAACAACTTGGTTTTACCCTAGTCAGCAGCAAAGCACCACCCAGCTGCTCACTTACTCCCCCCTGGTGGGATGGGGGAGGGAATTGGAAGGGTCAACGTACAAAAACTCATGGGTTGAGCTAAAGACAGTTTAAAGCAAAAGCCACACACGCAAGCAAAGGAAAACAAGGAATTCATTCACTGCTTCCCATTGGCAGGCTGGTGTTCAGCCATCTCCAGGAAAGCAGGGCTTCATGTTTAACAGTTACTTGGGAAGACAAACGCCATCACTCCAAATGTCTCCCCCTTCCTTCTTCTTCCCCCAACTGTATATGCTGAGCATGATGTCATATGGTGTGGGATATCCCTTGGGTCAGTTGGGGTCAGCTGTCCCGGCTGTGTCCCCTCCCGGCTTCTTGTGCACCTGGCAGTGCAAGGGAAGCTGAGAAAGTCCTTGATCAGTGTAAACACTACTTACCAACAACTAAAACATCTCTGCATTATCAACATCGTTTTCAACATAAATCCAAAACATAGCCCCATACTAGCTACTGTGGGGAAAAAAAAAAAAATTAACTGTATCCCAGCTGAAACCAGGACAAACCTCATGTAAAGATTACATTTAATGATAAAGAATCAGACAAGTAACACTTGTCCACATAAATTAGTCAGTTCTGAGTATGATCAAAACTGTAACTTTAGTCCAAAAAATACTTACAAGTAACTCTGTCCCTGCTCTTGTTTTTTCTGTCTTGTTGTGAATTTAAACTCTTCACCAAATCAAAACAGTGTATCGGAACATGCTGTCACTCAGCCACAGTTGGAAGACTCTTCAGGGAATTTAACTAGGACAAGAGGTGATGAGGTGAGTTCTTTTATTGTCCTTTACAATTTGTGTTTTCACAAGATTCAGTGTTTAGTCTTGAGTATGTGACATCCTCTCATTGTTAATAGATATTTAGAATGAATTTTGGTTGATGTAGTACCTAGAGAGTCATAGAACCACTGAAACTGGAAGGAACCTCTGGAGACGGAGTCCAAACCCACTGTTCAAAGAAGGGTCAACAAGAGCAGGCTGCTTGGGGCTGGGTTCAGCTGGTTTTTGAGTATCTCCAAGAATGGAGACTCTACAACCTCTGTGGACAACCTGTTCCTGTGTCTGACCACCCTTATAGTGTTTTTTTTAAAACAGCAGCAAAGTTTAAATGGAATTTCCTGTATTTCAATTTCAGTTCTTGACTCCTCCTGTCAGGTATTTATATGCAGTGATGAGATTTACACCCTTTCCCCTACTCCGCCCCAAAAGGCCTTCTGATCTCCAGGCCAAACAGTTCCAGCTCTCTCAGCTTCTCCTTGTACAACAGAGGTTCCAATGGAGTGTCTTTTACAGCTGTGTTTTGTGTCCTCCAGGTTGAAACTTTGATTGTTGGACTCCAGTCAGTATGGTCTGACTTCAGGGAAATAACTTTGCAATAAGAACATTCCAAAGTTTCTGCATCAGAGAAATAAAAATAAAAGTTTTAGAAGGGTGGTGGTGAAGTTGTCTGGAGGTTGATGTAGTAAAGTTTAGCTTAAATTTGTGTTGTCTACAGGGTGAAAAGCTGATTCTTATGTTTAGCATTATATTTGTTTTATAAACTGTGTTTATGAATTGTACTGTTTTCAGAAAAATGCGGCTTTGTTCCCCTTGCAAGTTTCACACAGATCAAATGTGTTTACACAGAAATAAACCATAGTATCATGCTTTTGAGATGGGCTGTTTAGAAGAACAAAAGCTGTTGGAAGCCTGGAGGGAGAATGAGAAACGTTAATCTCATTTTAGCTGTAAGAGTGAGTTGAAGAGAAGAACTTTTCGAAGTATGCCATTCCTTGACCTGGAGTAGACATTGTTTTACAAATCTAATTTGAATAGCTTAGCCTGGTGCTGCTACTTATTAGTACTTTGGTACAGTAGTTTCACACACTTCAGCAAAACAGTCAGGTCCACTTTTAAATGTCCAGTTTTATGCTGAGGAACCTAATTTGACTGTTATCCTTTCACACAGGATGACAAATCAAAAAAGCAGTTCATTTGCATTAATACTCTAGAAGACACACAAGCTGTCAGAGCTGTAGCCTTTCATCCCAGTGGGAGTTTATATGCTGTTGGCTCCAACTCTAAAACTTTGAGAGTTTGTGCCTATCCAGAAGTAATTGACCCAAGGTAAGAATGCTTGTATAATCATTTCTTTTTCTGTAGCATAGCACTTCTCTCTCCTCTAGCTGCTGCTACCTGTACATTTCATACCTTTATTTTTTTAGTACAATGCTTTCCTTAAAAACCTGAACTGTCAAACAAAAACAAGATGATCTGCTGAAGAATTTGTGTATGTGTGGACTACTTTTTTGGTCTCTTCCATTACTGGCAAAATGCATTGCCTCAATACCACACCTTTCCTTACAAAAGTGTTGGCTTTGTCTCAGCAGGTGGGCTTTTCTGTGTTTATTGTGATGGCTTCTGGTTTTGATATTCCAGCTGTAAAAGTGGGAGAAAGCATGTGTCAGTCCCCAAGCCAGCAGAAGCTGGGCTTCATGAGATGCAGTTTCTGGCAGGAGGATAGGCTTAAGAGTAGAGAAACCAGTAGCTTCAACTTTTACAGCAAAATTTGCCAGAGCATATCTATTGGGCCATTGTTACTATAATCATTGTTTTCCTGATACTTTTGGCTCCTTGACAGGAGAAGCACTATTTGTGGTTTACAGAGCACCTAGTCTTTTCTCTTTTCTTTTCACCCATTTTTTTTTTTAATAGGAAGGAGGAAAACATTTGTTTCACCTAGAAATAAAAACTGCCATCTCAATAGCCATCTCTTTGTCTCTGTTCCAATCACATTATTTTCCTGAAGTAGGAGGGAAGTGCAGGCATCTAAACCGTCACAATTTCAGAAGGAGCTACAAGTATGCACAGTGACTTCATCTGGGACACCTTCCCAGTTTCAGAGTTGTTCCAAAGTGTTCAAAAAGTAATCTGATTTTTTTAATTTTCCTCCTTAAATACCATCAGTAAGGTAGCCTTTGAAGTTTAATTCCAAAATATTTATTGGCAATGTATGAAACACCCAATGCAAGCCAACTTGCTGGGCTTGAAGCTGAGACAACATCCTCTTGATTGGTAAACAGTGCACAACATTTTCAGTGGAATTAATGCCTCCTTATTGACTAACTCTTCTCCCGCACAGCTTATTCTAACCATTGGGAAAGGTTAGATGGACTCTGCAGCCTTAGTTTCTAGTTACAGCGCACGATCTGATGTGACAAATGACATAGTGTATCTGGATATGAAAGGAATACTGAGATTTCCTTAATTCTGAACTTGTACTTCTTCCTCTTACTGGTTTTTTTCACAATGCTTATGGTCTGCCAAAACCACTTTGTACTGGGATTTGTAAGTCAGCAGAGAGATTACATTGTCTTAAAGGTATTCATATTGTAGCAACCTGAGTCTAGACACACATTCAAATTTTTTTCATGTTGTTCAAAAAACTATAGTTGCGTAGAGTATGTGGTAAATAGCAGTTGTACATCAAAGTTTTGTTGGGATTTTAAATTCTTAAAATTGTCCTTCAAACTGATGTATGATTCAGGGCAGGTTGGTTTTGGGTTTTGGTTCTGGGTTTTTTGTTTTTTGTTTTTTTTTTCTCTAAAGGTATAACAGTAGTGTGCTTTTTTCACATGTTGAAGATTAAACACTGGCAGATACATGTTACAGTTCTGCAGATGTTGCTTAAATAACCACAGTGCTTCCACACAGTTGATTGGCAGCATGTGGTCTCTGCTGGGCAGGTGCTCCCATGCCCAACCACAAAGTCAGTGATTCTCAGCTGCTGCCTCTGCCTCTTAAGTGTTGTGAATCCAGACTCTGAGTGCAATTAGGTCATTTAGGAAGCTCTGTAGTGTGTGTTGAATGGTGATTCTGATTTAGGCTAATCTGTCATGGATTTCCTCTCTGGCAACAAAATAAAACTGCCTTCCATGTAGATTTATTTTAGTATTCTTTATTCATGTTTATCTCAAAAGTTTTTAAACAAACTTAGATGTTTGTCTTCTGGTTTGGGTTGTTTTTTTTTCTCTGCCTCTTTTGTTCAAGTATTTATAGTATGGGGTCTGAATTTTTCAACAGCAATTTATTTTGTTGAATTTCTGTTGTTGATGTTAGTGGAGTGAATGTTGATGGAGTTGGATACAGCAGTACTTGATCTTAAGCACTTGACCTACTTCCTGCTATGGGAACAGAGAAATAACATTGTAGGAAACTAATCGATTGAAATCGAGGAAGTATACATCAATGGGAGTGTTCCTTTTTATTTCAGCCATGTGTAAAGCTGATCTGGTTTCAGAAATAAGAATGTATGGTATGTTTAGATGCTGTGAAGACTCCTGCATTAGCATATAATGGTGAAGGTCTTTCTTGCACAGACTGCTGTATTAGCTTTTCTAGTAGATGAGTGAAGCTTTGAGAGTTGCCTTATTCAACAAATAATATCCAATTCACAGCTCATAATGATGAACATGTGTGAGTTTTTTGTTTTGTTGGGGTTTTGGTTTTGGTTGGGTTTTTTGTTGTTGTTTTTTATTTAATGGTGAAAGAGGAGAGAGTACTTGACTGCAGCATTTTTCTGGGTCTTCCAAGGTGGGGTTAAAACAGAAGAATTTTTCTTGGGTTTTTTTTTTTTTTTTAACCACTTTAAGTGCTTGAGACCCACTTACTCTGACAGTAAGGGTGGCATAGACAAAAACTTTCTGGATAAAACAGAAGGCCTCAATTTTGTTGTTACTGTACTGCTAGGCACAACAACAGCCCCAAACACGTATATGGAGCGCAGTCATATAATTCTGCTGTCATACCAAACGCAGTCGCCAGTTAGGGATTATGTCTGGTGGGTGGGAAACTGGAAGAGAAACACCTTCCTGCACACATACACAGAGGTTACACAGGCTTCTGCTTTCATCTTTCAGGAATCTGGATTTTCCAACCTGCAGCCTTATAGTTTAGTCCCAGACCCAGCCTCTAGCCACACCAGCCGCGCTGGGTGCTCCCACAGATAACGTGTGCCTTATGGGCTTTCTTGGCCTACTGTTGCTTAACTGAACTCCAGCACATTCAAAAGTGGCCACAGGATCAAGATGTTGAAGTATGAAGGATGGAGAGAAAAATCCCACCAATTTAGGACTCTGGGGATAAGGTTTTGTTGTATGTCGCTAGTAATTACTATATTTTATCTGTATCAACCTTTATAGATGAAGGGACTGTAAGTGCTTTCTGCGTGTGCAGTCAAAAATGCAATGGGAAGATGAGGAAAAACTAAGAAAATGGGATGCAGAAGATTCTTTTGTCTTAGATCACATGTATATGTTTCAGTGCAAACAGTCATGCATATTTTGTTACCTAAATAACAGAAAAACAGTATTTTCCTTTTAGAATACACTGTTTTCCTTACAAATAAAAGGAAATTGAATATTTTTCTTTTTTTTTTCCAGTGCTTATAATACTCCTAAACAACCTGTAGTTCGCTTCAAAAGGAACAAGCATCATAAAGGATCAATCTACTGTGTAGCCTGGAGTCCCTGTGGACAGCTGTTAGCTACTGGTTCTAATGATAAATATGTGAAAGTACTGCCTTTTAATGCAGAAACTTGTAATGCAACAGGTAGTGTGTGTGTGTATTCAGTTTAAAGAATTTGTTTTCAATTATTTGTCCAATATTTGGCAAAACTATGCAAATTACACTGGTTATGTAGTTAAGAGGTTTTGTTATTTTTATTCTAATGCTTTCATTAATTTAGTCTCTCTTCCTTTTCACCGTCACGGTAGTCTCTGTCCAGCAAAGAGCCACTGAGGGGTTGGGGATTATCTTTTGGGTTTTGTTTGATTTGGTTTTTTGTTTGTTTGCATTTTGGTTTTGTTTTGCAAGACTCTAGCATTGTGCTGTCTTCTGGTAGATTCCTGCCACACCCCACACACCCCACCCCCCCAGATATGGTAAAACAACGAGATGGTCTTGCCCAACTCTAGTTCTTGACTGTCAGTAGGAATTTATTTCCAGTTCCCCCTTTTCCTGCCTAGTTCTGTCATTTTCTCCCCCATCTTAGAAGTCTAAGGCTTCTCTCCCAACAAATACTATTTTCCATACCCAAAATGTCCTGATCAATACAATCAATACACTTATCTTTTCCGTTTTGAACGTAGGCTATCTTGTCCTGTGTGGTTCAGTGTTCTCAATGATCTCTCCTGGCAGAGAAAGCCTTTTTAGTTTACCATAGTTTACAAAATGAAATAAATGTACTGTATAAACCTCAGCTGGAATTGGCTGTGGAGATGGTCCATGTACCATTTGCAAAGCTTTAGGAACCGTAGGAAGCTCTAGTAACACTCAATAAAAATAAGATTCTTAGAGATTTTATTTGAACTGTAGTAACTGAAATGGAGCGTTCTATGAAAAGTGCACAACAATGTTTATACGTGGTAGTATACCCTCCCTTGCCTAAAGTATTCTGTGCTATGACTGTAGCTGCTTTAAAGATTGCAGCACTAACAGCATTAAACAAAGCATGCCTCATTTTGTTCCTTGACTTTTAAATTATTTTAGGACCAGATTTGGAGTTCAGCATGCACGATGGGACAATCAGAGACCTTGCTTTCATGGAAGGTCCAGAAAGTGGTGGTGCTATTTTAATAAGTGCTGGAGCAGGGGACTGTAATATTTACACAACAGATTGTCAGCGAGGACAAGGCCTGCATGCTCTAAGTGGTCACACTGGTATGTATGTTGTTGCTTCCCTCTCACACCTTTAAGTCTGTTTTATACTATAATATAAACTCATCGGTTGGCTTGTTTGGTTTTTTTTTTTTAATGTCTTTGTGGTTTTTTTCTAGCAAGACTTTTTTTTTCCCCCCTTTCCAAATAGCTCCTGAGGTACTGGGGCAGAGGGGGCTGGTTTTAAATGCCTTGGCTGTTAGGTTAATGGAGAGAGTGCGTGCTTCGTTCGGAGAAGATGCAAAGCTGGGTATTGCCTTATGCTGTTGGCATTTTAGATCATGCAACGTGCAGATTTTCCATAGGACTGTTAAATCTATGGATGCGAAAATATAATCAGAACTGTAATATTTCATTATTTGATTAATGATATTTAATCAAATAAAGAAGTCTTCTTGTTCACAGGTCATATTTTAGCACTTTATACATGGAGTGGCTGGATGATTGCATCTGGATCCCAAGACAAGACTGTAAGATTCTGGGATCTGAGAGTGCCAAGCTGTGTTCGTGTTGTGGGAACAACGTTTCATGGAACAGGTAAGACTTGCTATCATACTTCTGATCATTCTTGCATAAAAATAGATTTTAAAGATGTCTAAGTAGTATAGAGTGATTGTAAGGGGTTTTTCCATCCCAGAGTGGAGGCTTGACTTCTAAAGAAAGAAGTTGTGAGGAATTTTTACCTCTGAGTTTTTTGGTTTGTGTTTTGGTTTTTTTTCTTAAAGTAACATTTCCTTTGAAGTTGGCTAGTTTTTTGCTGTGTGACTTTCAAACAAACCAATTCCAAGTGTGCTAAAATAAAACAAGACACAGGATAACTGTTTTGGAATCAGAGGAAGGGGCGGGAAGGAGCAGCTGTTTTGGCAAGTTGTCAACGTACTCTATAGAAATCAGCAAAAGGATTCTTAAGGACCACTTGGGTTCGGATTATTTTTCTTGCAAACCTTGGAGGGGGACAATATTCTTTGCATTATACTACATTATTTCATAACAAGTGACTCTTTCCTGTGATGAAACGGCTATTTTTTCTCATGCAGTTCTAATAGTGGCTTTGCTACCCTTCCAGTGTGACCTATGGCTTCAGAGTTTTACGTGCTAGAATTTTCTTATTTTAAGATAACAGTAGCTAGGTATGTTCACCCTAAGCTTAAGGCCAGTATTTGGTATTCTTATACAATGTACATTCATGTTTTTAAAAAAAAAAAAAAAAAAATTGGCTGTTTGCACAAACGAACATAATATTGTGTGTGTTGGGGTTTTTGTCTCCTGTAGGAAGTGCTGTAGCCTCAGTAGCTGTTGATCCTAGTGGTCGTCTCCTGGCTACAGGACAGGAGGACTCTAGCTGTATGTTGTATGATATTCGAGGAGGACGAATGGTGCAGAGCTATCATCCTCATTCAAGTGATGTTCGTTCTGTTCGCTTCTCTCCGGGAGCACACTACTTGCTCACAGGATCATATGATATGAAAATAAAGGTGACAGACTTGCAAGGTAACGTACTGCAAAGGATACTAGGTTAATTTTCAGGTTGGTGCTTTTAATATTGAAGTTGTAAGAGAACTTGGTTCAAAGATCAGGTTTTAGTTTAAAGTGGGGGAAAAAATGGTAGAGCTTTGAAGGGTTTGAAATGTATAAAAATGTGATAGTGTCTGTTTTGCAATTGGCTAGCTGTGTTGCTAAGATCGTAGGCTGTGAACTCACTCTTGGGGAGGGGGGGTTCTGATTATGATAAAAGAACTAATTAACATTGTTGCCTGATAAGGTGGCCATTGCTTCAAAGTATGATAATAATAATGCTGCTTATTTTTTTTGGGAAGAGTTAACAGAGAAAATAATGGGTTTATCTAATTGACTTGATTTTCTTGGACCATTAAATTTTAATCACATTGTCCAAAAACTGAATACCTGTATTTTAAAGTGTACTGTGTCCAGTAATGTCTAAAAACCAAAACACTGGGGCCTTGTGTTATACTCCGTGTGTGTGTGAGAGAGAGGGGAGGGGTCAAGTATGCTTCATAAGGTGAAATACATATGTAAGCTGTACTACACAAATGGGGGGGAGGATGGGGATGGACGGGATGGGACGGACACACCAAAACACACTGAAAAACCCACCCCAAAACTCCAAGAGCCGAGACGTAAATTCATGAGGCGACTAATGATTTCTGTTCCTCTGCCACAGGGGACCTCACGAAGCAGCTTCCTCTTATGGTGGTAGGAGAGCACAAGGACAAAGTTATTCAGTGCAGGTGGCACACACAAGATCTCTCCTTCTTGTCATCTTCTGCAGACAGAACTGTAACCCTTTGGACCTACAACGGCTAGAGTGCAAACAGAGGCAACCTATGCAGCTAAAGCACAGAGACCTGAGACTACAGAACTGTAAAAACAAAGTAATAATAATTAGGCATTGAGAGAGCAGCAGTTGAGTGGGAGTTGAGTGTCTTACCAAGAGGAGGAAGGGCACTTGTCACTGATTTTTCTGGTTTCTAGGAGGTCTTGGTGTTTTTAGTATATTCTTTTGCAGTGCTTTCAGTCTTCCATGTGAACTCATGCTGCTGTGACCTATCGTAGTCTTGTTGCCAAAGTCTGAGGAGAACTCTTACGTTGTCGATGTGCACTCAAAGTAACATGAATGACGTGTTTACAGTTTGGTATTAATTGCATTCCTTGGTCTTTGCCTCAGTGAGAATTTTATATAGCAACTTCGGTTGAGCAACACTTTAATCAAGTCTGTATGTAACTACTTCCACACGCGCACATAAAAGGTAAATTACTTCCACTGTTTTCTCAGATTTACTATATTCATCACTTCTCAACAAGAGGCCAAACTTCATAACATCTCCACAATTCTGACTTTTTTAGTAATAAATTCTGAACTTTAAAAGTGACTAGGCAGTAACCACATCTTGATTATGGTCCATTATATAGTGTGGGGTTTTTTCTTTCTTTTCATCTAAACTGGGAGAAATGTTGCTGGTTTTATTATGTGACATTGTTTTGAACAAGCTAACGTGTTGGGGGGGAGTAAAATATTGATTATTTTTTTCCATAGGAACATGTAATATTTTACTTTTTTGAATGCAACAGAATACCTCTGTGTATAATGTACTGTAGAAAAGAGTGGATTGGCAGCAGTTGTCACAGTGAGCTTAATGGCTATCAGTTTTTTCAAGTGAAAGGGATACCATTAATGCTATAATAGAAACCAGCATGGCTTAAAATGCTATGTCTGCATGATAATTTAAGAATTAAATTGTTTAAATTCCCGGTTCAGAAGCTTATCTGAATTTTGTTTCTTGCACTGTTTATGTATGGGAAATGCAGTTTTATTTCTACAAAACTTTAGATTCTAATGTTTATGTATTGTTATATTTTCTTATTGTACAGTTCCTTTTACTTTTTAAAATACAAACCTTAAACATTAGGTTATTTATTTATTTGAACTGCAGTTAAGTTTTGGATTCTCTTGGTTACTAAATTATATGTGCACTGTAGCAAGCATTTTTAACTATCGTATAAAAGTGGAAAGGTAACTCTAGAAGTGTATCTGTGCTATAATCTCAATAAAGACCTCCAACACCTGCAGCTCTCTCACCTGGTACTTCTTGGGTTCTCAGTTTGTAATTCCTCAGAGCCACTCTGATGCTGAGACTCTATGTTAAAAATCTGTTGTGTGCCTAGAATGGTAAAAGACTCCAGATCTTTGATGCCGTTTCCAAGTACCTGACTCTGCAGTGCGGTAAGTAACAGTGCAGTAGCACAGAGCTGAAAATCTGTTTATTTTTCTATAGTGGACGTCTAGGTTAAGGCCCGAATGCTGCTTTGGGGAAAAATATGACTTCTCGCTATACTGTCCTCCCGTTGTCTGTCTGTGGTCGAGGCTGGCAGACTCTGTTTAATTAGCACTACAGATATTTAAATAGTAATTTTCTTAAATGAATTTCAGTACAACTTGTGTCTTTACAGAGAAGATCTAGTTTTACATCTGTTGTTTTATGTGATTCTGAGCTGTTCTTGTGTGGGACGTTGTATTTACTAAAGCAAAGTCTCTTTCCTATCTGCCTGGAGCTGTAGACAATTAAAAATAAAAAACCAGATCCGTGTACAGGATGAGAAAGAGGGGATGAAGTCTGGGGGGAATTGCTGCAGCCTCCTCCCCTGCAGGTGTGCTGGTCTGGCTGTAGCACTGCTTCGCCCCGGGCAGAGGGGGGAAAGGTAACTGTGCTGTTGCCTCTGCGCCGTAGCTGTGTTCTCCCTGCCTTGGCTGCTTGTGTTCTTCAGCCTGCTCCTTGTGTAGGTGTTAATTATTCTCTTGATGGCTGCCTCCTGCCCTCACTGCTTATGGTGCCTGCGGGAAGAGCGGGGCTGAGGCAGCAATGCGGAGCTCTGCCCTACTCCTGCTGGTAACTGCAGCTAGTTACATTGAGCTGGTCATATAACACAGTTTAATTGTTGCGTATTCTTGGTAGTCTTCTCTTTAGGAAGAAAATTACCTAAGTGAAGTTTGGCCTGCTTAATGGAGAACTGAGTGTTTAAATAACACTGGAGAATACTTTTTTCATGTTGTAAGATTCACTTTTTTCATACAGCATGTTATATTCTGAACTAAATATCTGAATTTCTGGTATTTAGTGAGAAAGGATGCTGTTTCTTTTCATATTGTGTGCAGCTGTGCTAATAGGGAGTAGCAAAATTGATGATGATGAATGGATGACCCCAGGGATATGCTCAGTCATGATGCAGTGTGAGGAACAATGAGAAGACCTTACAAGGTGTCATGGTTTTAGCTGGGGTAGTTAATTTTCTTCACTGTAGCTGGTATAGTGCTGTGTTTTAGACTTGGTATGAAAATAATGTGATAACACACTGATGTTTTAGTTGTTGCTGGGTAGTGCTTACACTAGTCAAGGACTTTTCCAGCTTCCCATGCTCTGCCAGGTGCACAAGAAGCCGGGAGGGGAGGGGGTACAACCAGGAGAGCTGATCTGAATTGGCCAGAGGGTATTCCACATCATGTGAGGTCATGCCCAGTATATTAACTGGGGGGAGTTGGCCGGGGGAAGGAGCGATTGTGGCTCGGGGACTGGCGGTGTCAGTCAGCGGGTGGTGAGCGGTTGCAGCACTTGTGGTTTGGTTTTGGTTGGGTTTTCCCTTTTCCCCTCTTCCAAGGTTTCATATCTCACTTGCTCATTATTTTCCTTTTCATTATTATTATTACTATTATTGCTGTTTTATTTTAATTATTAAACTGTTCTTATCTCAACCCACAAGTTTTCTTACTTTGGCCCTTCCGATTCTCTCCCCCATCCCACAGGGGTGGGGGGAGTGAGCGAGCGGCTGGGTGGGACTCAGTTGCTGACCGGGGCTAAACCACAACACAAGGTAGAAAAAGAAAGGGTGCGCGAGTCCGTGTCTCCTCCAAGCGGTCCTTCAGTCGCATGCTGTTGAAAGATTGCTCTTAAATCCTGACATTAGAAAATGATAGAACTATGGTTGTTTTAAGGTCTTGTAAGGTTACATCTGAATCTAGACACAAAAGCCTTGTGTGTCCATTGTGAAAATTGCAAGAAGCGAAGTAGAGATCTGTATTATTGTACCTAATTAGCTCAGGGGCTTTTACTGCTGAGTTCCTGTTGTGCACTGATCATGTCACAGGAATGGTGCTTGTCTTGTCACAGGTGGTGGCTGATTTACACAGGTTGTGGCTCCACAAATTATTTCTCTGAGAAGTAGTGGGTTAAGCAGTGCTTGCTAGTTTTTCAAGTGTAGTGTTAAGTATCTTGAAAATTAAGTTCCTAGCTGATCAAAGTTGGGAGTTAAAGTTAATTATTATATTTTACTTGAATTATTCAGTTCCCCAGTAATGGGGTTTATTCCCATATTTATTGTGTGAGAATATTACAAAAGTCGATGTTTTGTAATGGGGGGACATCAGAGTTTTCAGAAGGAAGATCAGAATAGGGATTGACTGTTCTACTGTTAACAATTCATGGAGAAGATGAAATATGAAAAGCTACTTTTAACAAGGTAAATCGTCTTTGTTGTCTTGTATGAGGGGTGGACTCTGCATGTCAGGAGATGGGTATTGCTTACCCAGTACATCTGTGCACATGTGGCACTGCAAGCTGCGGTTAGTCGTATGGGCACCCTTGGTTTTGGTTGTTCTTCAGTTTTCAAGTTTGGTTTTGTGGTCTTGAATAATACCATTGCAATGCTTCAGAATATAATTTTTTGAAGCTTAAAAAATGCAGACAGCATTATTTCTTCCCACAGAGTTCCTCAGCATCTGCCTGCCCCAAGTCCACCTGACAGTCATTAGCATCCCTAAAATCCAGCAGCAAGCTTTGGACTCTTTAAACTTGGTGCGTAATGGCTTCAGCTTTTATAGAAATATATTGGGAGTTTTACTGTTTTCTCCCATGAAAACAGATCTCTATCTCAAAGGGGAAAAATTACTGCTTTGGGTTAATCCATTTTTTTTCAGGATTTCTTTTCTGCTCTGCAGTGAGAGATTTTTGGGTAGGCAGGCTGTGTGGGCCACCCGAGTCCTCAAAAGCAAACTCCCCACCAGGAT
Organism: Sula dactylatra; assembly: GCA_013389905.1. Lineage (NCBI taxonomy): Eukaryota > Metazoa > Chordata > Aves > Suliformes > Sulidae > Sula > Sula dactylatra. The sequence continues at coordinate 25,270 of WEKW01007583.1, read as the reverse complement.
GAGTTCACAGATTTCTGTGGCATTGCACTGCCTTTTGGAGACTTTCCTCAATGTGTGTGCCTGGCTGTGTAGAAGCAGCACTGCCTAACACTGTCTGAGCAATTAGCAGAAAAAATGGCATGTTGTCTCAAAGTGAAGAGGGAATGTGAAAAGAAAGGCATGTGTGGCAGTTTAACCCAGCAGGCAGCTAAACACTGCCCTGCTGTTGGCTTGTTCCCCACAGTGGGATGGGGGAGAGAACAGGAAAAAAAGAAAATAAATCTTGTGGGTTGAGATAAAGACAGTTTAATAGGACAGAAAAGGAAGGGAAAATAATAATGACAAAAGACTATACAAAACAAGTGATGCATGATGTAAGTGCTTACCACCCACTGACCTGTGCCCAGCAGTTCCTGAGCAGTGATTGCTGCCCCTGGCCACCTTCCCCAGCTGTACATGCTAAGCATGATGTTACATGGTGTGGAATATACCTTTGGCCAGTTGGGGTCAGCTGTCCTGGCTGTGTCCCCTCCCAGCTTCTCAGTGGCAGGGCAGTATGAGAAGCTGAACTGTCCTTGACTAGCGTAAGCACTGCTCAGCAACAACTAAAACATCAGTGTGTATCAACATTCTCATACTAAGTCCAAAACACAGCACTATACGAGCTACAGTGAAGAAAATTAACTCTATACCAGCCACAATGAGGACAGCAGGGATGGGCCCAGATGCATGCACACACAGGAGGACATGTGCCTCACTGCAGCTCCTGGTGCCAGCAGGAGACCTTCACCTCCTTTACCACCCTGAGCCTCCTCTCTGCCTCTTCCCCCAGTGCACCACTGGCTGCCTGACCCTGGCCCACCCAGGAGCAGGCACCAGGTGCCCTGATGTTCCCCTCCTGCAAGGCTTCCAAGAGGAGCTCCCTCCAGAGCAGGAGCTGCACCTGGGCCCTTTTAAACCATCAGTCCAGCCCCATCCTCACCTTGCAGGTCCCACCTGGGCTGCCCCAGCCCAGCCCACAGCTCCTCACCCCTCCCCAGGACCCCACCCTGGAGCTGCAGACAAGTCCTGGGGCATGGAGGGACACAGAAATGCTTATTCACCCAGGGACAGGAGACAGCCTAGCAGTGAGCATCCACAAAGCACAGTGCCCAAGGACAGATGGACTCTGGGAGAACTGAGGGGAGGGAGCAGGAATGGGGGAAATTAAACACAGGAAGAAAGTAAAAAAAAAAAAACAAACCAAACCCAACCACCAGTATGGTGCCAGATACAGGAGACACAGAAGTTTAAACGGGGTACAGGGCAGAGTTGGCAGAAGAAAAGCACGGGGCAGGGAACAGGGCAGTGACAGAAAGATGTAATGAGGGGGTAGGGAGAGGCCAGGGCAGGGAGCAGGACACAGGGTTATAAAGAGAAAAGTAAGAGAAGGGAGAACTGAGGAGCAGAGACAGAAAAGTACAGGGAAGAAAAAAGGACAGTGAGATGGAAAAAGAAATAGGGTCAGGGAGCAGGACAAAAGAACAGAGAAAAAGGAGAGGAAGAAGGATGAAAGGATAAATACAGGGACAGGGAGTGGGACATACAGAGAGAGAAAAAGCAGGACAGAGAATGGGAGAGGGATCAAGTAATAGAGAGATGCAGATTGGGACAAAGAGATGGAGAAGGTAAAAACAGTGATGCACTGGAGGACCTGCTTTTGACAACCTGTCACTCCTTGTGTCACTTCTACGGCCTCAAAAATGGGACATGGCACAAGACAGAGGAATGGGGGAGTGAAAGGCCCAGGGAACTTTTTGAAAAGTTAAAAAAAAAAAAAAAGGGGCAAAATAGTGATGGGAACAGGATAGGAAGCAGACAGACCAGGAGAGATAGGATGCCAGACAGAAAGTGAGAGGAAAAAAGGGATGGAAAGCTGTATATAAGGATGGAAGAAAACCAGGAACAAACCCCAGTATTTATTACACACTGTGGCAAATTAAACTATAAATAATCTACCAGCTTGAACAGAACTGCTCGCCATAGTGGCTTAGCTGGTATTGTATCTAAGTTAGCATCTGTTTCCTGGCAGGGTACACAGGACTGTAAAACACAGAGGGAAAAACATGCTTACAGGAGTACACCTGTACTCTTGTACACTACATGTCTGCATGTACACAAGTGTGCACAAGATTTGATATTACTTAGTCCTGATCCTAACGTGGATGGTCAATTACTACTCTGATCTCTTAATTTCATTTCTGCAAATTCCACATTTATCTATGCTTCTCCATTTAAAAAAAAAAAAAAAGCGTTGGTATTAGATATAGGGTCATTTGAAGATGCTGTGAACACAAGGAGAAACTTCTCTTGCAGGTTCTTTGGGAGTCCTACACTGACCTTGAAATTGAGCAAGACGAGTATGAGAAAACAAGAAGTCTATACCAGAGATCACTTCAGAGGACACAGCGCCTTAAGGTACATATGGGTACCCAGAGCAGAGTTTGTCTTGAATCTGGTCCACAGTGGAGGGAAAGCCTCGAATGCTTTCGCTGTCTGGCTTTTTTAAAATCAACAGTGAACCTAAGTTCAGACCCACGCCTGTGCCATGAAGAGGGGAAAGACATTTCTACATTATGTAGAACAGGTTTATCTTCTATGCAAGTATTAATACGTTGCCTTCCCCTGCTGTGTTTCTTGGGTACTATACAATATTTTCACTGGTTATGAATAAATGCATTTGAAGAATTTTTACTGTTACTGACTTCAGTTATTTTTGGTTTGAAAGAAAACGCCATACATGAGGTAATTCCATTTTAATACTCTCTGATTTTCCAATATTTGAAAGGAAAAATAATGGTGTAAGTGCAGGAGTATGCAGCCGTTACCAACAGAAGCAACATCAGTAAGCTGCTCAATACCACTTTTTGGTATTTCACAGGGGAAAAACACTGAACCTAAGATTTCTCATCCGTAAGTTCTTGGGGGCTGCAGGGAGAAGGAACCTGACACTCTTACTAAGTTGCCTGGGAACCACAGCTTACAGTTACTCAATGTCTTCTGGTCTCACAGGATGAGGCAAAGGTATAATTGATTTCTTCTCTGTATCTCTGGAAAGAGCTTTTCTCATATCTGTGGCAAAAAGAAAAAAAAAAAATGCTATTATAGTAAGAGAGTCATTGCACAAAGCCGCTTAGGTGAATTCTGTATTACAGTAAGATCATTTTTAATCACGAAAATTTCAGAGAATTGTAGAATGTCTTGAGTTGGAAGGGACCCATAAGGATCATCAAGACCAACTCCCTGCTCCTTGAACTCTGACAGGCTTGGTGCCATGACCACTTCCCTGGGGAGCCCGTTCCAGGGACTGGCCGCCCTCTCAGTGAAGAGCCTTTTCCTAATGCCCAGCCTGAACTTCCCCTGATGCAGCTTCATTCTGTTTTCTTGTGTCCTATCCCTGGTCACCAGAGAGAGGAGATCAGCACCTCCCCCTCTACTGCCTGCCTTGAGGAAGCTGTAGACTGCAAAGAGCTCACGCCTCAGCCACGAGCTCACGCCTCAGCCACGAGCTCACGCCTCAGCCACGAGCTCACGCCTCAGCCGTCTCTTCTCCATGATGAAGAAATCAAATGACCTCAGCCACACCTCATAAGTCTCACCGTGGAGACTTTTCACCATCTTGGTCGCCCTCCTCTGGACACGCTCTGATAGTCTGATGTCCTTAACGTCGTTCAGTGGCAACGTTATCTATTGGAATATAGCACTGCATGAAATGCAAGTGAAAGGAAAGGAAACAGCAGGCTAAAAGGACAAATAATCATTTAAGGCATCTGCAACAATGGCAGATGTCTGTCCGTAGCTCCTGTGTTTCACAGTACTCCTGCATATCAGACAAATAGTGCAAGAACAGAGAAGATATACTGGATGGCCCTCTAGGGAGGATACTTAAAGGAAAGAAGGTCTAGAAAGAGGAAGCAGCTGGTACTTCAGTTTTGTTAACAGAACTAATATTAACATACTTGAATTTCCATGTTCCTTCCCTTTTAAACTGAAAATGCCACCCAATTCTCTGCCACTGTTGACCACTGGCACTTGTAAATTTGTAGTTAGATATCTGAGAAAAAATTTCAAGTCCCTATTAGGGGAAGAAATGAGGAAAGCTCTGCAATTCCAGTAACGTTAGCAAAAAGCTCAGCCACTGGGCACGAGTGTTCCCTGGAAGGAAAAATTTTTATTTTCATCCTACCTACAGGATGAGTATCTTCGTACTTACTAATTCATTCTTGTTTCATAGTTTATTTTGCCACAAATGCTACAAAACGTGTCAACAGCAAGTCTAAGTTTTGTAACTGATGTAATCTTCAGTAGGAAAAGCTATCTAAAGGAGTACACAAAATCCCATTCATCAACAACTACCTGAACTTGTTTAATATGATATATATAAAAAAAAAAAAAATCATACAAACAAACCCAGGAACCCTCAACACGAGACTCTTTCCATTCAACTTGAGGCAGAACAAGCACTTACCATAAGCATCTTCATCTGGCTCTCCATTGCTAGCAGAGTAGTACTCTAATACTGTCCGGTACACACTGTAGCCTAGTTGCTTATACATATTTACTGCAACCTGATTTGATACTCTCACAAAGAGATCGACGAAAAATCCACCCTTTCTTTAAAAAAAAAAAGAAAAAAAAAAACCAAAAAACCACAGTAAGGAATAGCAGGTGAGCGTATTTCTAAATAATACCCCATAACTTGTAATCAGACCAAGAGCAGGTCTGATGATGTGGTACGCTAATCAACCATCTTTCACGCTGCAGGAGCGGATGCACTCCTTTACCAAGGGGCCAGTCCAGTAGAGGCACAAATTTCATTTTGTTTCTGTCACATGACATTCTTTTACACCAGCCAGTGGGTTCTGAATTATGAGCAGGAAGAACAGGACAAGCTAAACCCCCCTCCGACAAGCCTCATATCCATAAGAAATGATTATAAAAAAAGTCCATGTGAGACTGCATTGCCTTAGGACAGGACTGCCTCCTTCAAAGGCAGCGGGGAGTGGTGGAATTGGTCACAAAACTCAGCTGCCTAGAAGGAGCCAGCCCTTCTCCTCACAAGGCAAATTTTTCAGAACACTGTACTATTTTCCAATGTTACCAACCACGATGGGGCTGCCCTACAAGCATGCGTTCAGGACACTTCCCTGTGGGTTCATTTGACATGAAATTAGGTTTTCAGCAGGTACAAGCAACCAAGCACGAGGTAGAAAGTAAGCTAAGATACTATCTGCCGTACAAAATTTGTTCGAGTTTGTGCCTGCAGGAATCACACAAAGCCCGTGATCACTGAACGAGGATGTTGGAGGCCCTACGGGAAACAGGGCTGATGTTTCATGTAGCTCTTTTCCTGTCAAGAAAAGGACCTTTTATACAGCATCTCTATTGGAATTCAGGCTACGTTCTACTCGCTCTGGCAAGTTAACTTTCATAGAAACCCTGAGATCTTAAACCACCATTAAACAACATTTTTAATTCTTATTCTCTAACTATGGGGAATTTCAGTGAAACAGAACACTACTTAAAGCAAAATCCTGGGTCTGTTTCATGCAAATCAAGTATCTAAGCTATGGACAGGTGTCTGTAGAAAGATTACTTTAAAAGATAAATTTAAACATAAGTATAGTACTCACTTTTCTGAAATTTCTTCCAGTAGTTCCATCAATTTAGCAGCCAAACCCAGCCGTCGAAACTCTGGTGCAACAGAGAGCGCAGTAACATGTCCATGCCATTCTTCCCTAGCCACGGAGCCTTCCGCTTTACCCATTACTGTGAACGTACAGAGCATCAGAGCAGTAGCACCTCTGCGATAACGCGCCACCCGCAGCTATACCTCTTTACGAAGGAGCCAAGCTGTGTGTAAACAAACATTGCAATGATTCTGGTAAAGGCTCAAACAGAGATGTCTCTGTTATCACTCTGTGATTCAGCAACCACTAAAAATGTCATTTTGCTCAAGTATTAGAGCAGTTTCTTGACTAGTGTAAAAAAAAAAATAAATTTTTTTGCAATTTCATTGTTTGAGGCACGACTTCCAGGTGCAAATTTTAAGCAATTCTCTTGAGTCTTTAACTGAGCAGACTTCAGGATCTGACTAACATAACACAGGAAAGGAGCGCTAGAAGCCCAAAGCTAACACACCAACCTGGCAACTATTTGAGGCTTTTGGTGACTGTGGGGAAATAGAGCTTGGGAAGCTTTGCCAATGTGGCAACAGAAAGCTAAGTCCCTGCAAACGTGGTATGTTTAAGAAAAGAAAAGGGGGGGGGATGTTGTTTTGGGGGGCTTTTTTGTAGTTCCTCTCCCTTCTCCACCGAGCCAAAACAGTGTTAATTCATTCATAAGAGAACTGTGTGGAAGCGTGAATATTTATCAACATCAGTCACTACTAATAAGCAACTGATGCGGTGGGTATGGAGAAACCTGTACAGCAAATGCTTTAAGCTTTACTATGTTAAATACCTCATTTCCCAGGTCCCTGCAAAAAGACCCTTATCCTCCCTGCCCCCCATCCCCAAAAGAGGGGGAAAAACCCAAAACTGGAAGGAATAAACAGGCCAACGGCTCCATCTGCAATGATTTCTGACACACGTGACTATTCCACAGCAAACAAGCACCTGAGCTCCAGACTCAGAGCCTTCCCTTCGCGGCCGACGCAAAACCCAAGCCCGGCGCCTCCGCTCCCGACGCCGGCCGTTGTGGGAGCTCGGAGCCGAGCGCGGGGGCTCCGTTCCGCGCTCGCCGCCGCGCT
>WEKW01007583.1:0-17704 GCA_013389905.1 Sula dactylatra | reverse complement strand
CGAAACAACCGTGATGCGACACACGCAAGGCGGACCCACGCGTCCGTCCTCGGCTGCTGGGCAAGACGAGCACGGCTGGCACCGTGGCAGTCCTGGAATCACTGAATCATGGAGGTTGGAGAAGACCTCCAGGATCGTCAAGTCCAACCGCCAACCCAGCAGCCCCAGGCCTCCTAACCCACGTCCCGAAGTGCCACGTCTGCTCGTTCTTTGAACGCCTCCAGGGACGGTGACTCCACCATCTCTCTGGGCAGCCGGTTCCAGTGCCCGACCACTCCTTCAGTAAAGACATTTTTCCTAATACCCAGTCTAAACCTCCCCTGGTGCAGCTTGAGGCCATTTCCTCGTGTCCTATGGCTGGTTACTTGGGAGAAGAGACCAACACCCACCTCACTACAACCTCCTTTCAGGTAGTTGTAGAGAGCGATAAGGTCTCCCCTCAGCCTCCTCTTCTCCATTCTACACAACCCCAGTTCCCTCAGCCTCTCCTTATGAAGACCTGCTCTCCAGACCCTTCACCAGCTTCGTTGCCCTTCTCTGGACACGCTCCAGCACCTCAATGTCCTTCTTGTACTGAGGGGCCCCAAACTGAACACAGTATTCGAGGGACTGGCCTTACCAGCGCCGAGTACAGGGGGACGATCACTTAGATGAGGCGATGCTCAATTCACACTCCAAATACCAATTCTTCTGTCAGGCGGCCTGGTCTCACAGGCATATGGTGATAGCAGCCTTGATTTGAGGAAAGTCTGCATTAAAAAGCTAAAGTTAGTGCAGAGAGTAAATGCGTTGTAAACTTTTCTAGGACAAGGTGTTTACAGACTAAGCAAAATAGAAATCTTGTCATAGAGACAAATGGTCTGTTGAAGCTTCAGGACTTTATCAGACAATGTTGCATGCCTTTTGACTTTCACTGTCAGCTGTTGACCAAGCTTAGTTTAAAATCTCTTCCTTAGTGTTCGACACCGAGATTGCCACCTTGAGAGAGGCACTGCAGGAGCAAGAGAAGGGCATTTTAAAAAGCAGCAATCTGACTTGCTACCCACACTGTTGTGGAGAGGGGACAGGAAAGGACAAGCCTGCCTTCTTTTGCCCTCTGAGCTTTCTGCTTGCCTGCAATTCCCCCGTTGTAAACTTCCTGAGATCCGCTTTGCTTCAATCACTGTTTTCAGATTGGCATAAAGCTCACTGCACAGCCCTTGAAGGGACTTTTTTTTTTTTCCCCTCCATGGAGTTCTGGACAGTGCTAGCAAAGACTATACAATTCAAGCCAATTTGTCTACTGAGGACTCCTCGCAGGTGATGCAAAAATGAGTCTGAAAGTATCTATATTATCTTTTTGTGTTCTGGTTCCACTCCTTGGCACCCACATGTCAGTAAAAAACCCATAAAACCTCCTTATTTAAATCTGTTTCAAGAGAGCCGTGTGCAGAGTGCGTACACGCACAGTTCTGACAGACTGACTGGAGGCAACCTGAAGGCTCTGAAATAAGGTGTGCAAAAGAGGGGAACAGTTCTGATGGGGTCAAACTACTGGCACGAACCCCCAGAACTCTTCTTTCTGGTGCTGCAGTGGCTGACCCCAACAGGGAGAGGGGCACCTTGTGCAGTCAGTGTCTGAAACATCCCTTGCCATCTGGTTCCTCTTGTTATGAAACCTGGACACAAAATATTTTTTTCTGCCATGATCCTCACTGGGGTAGACAACAAATATGGTATTACTGATGGATATGAGTGATATAATTGGCACTATTTAAGGCCTGAAGAGAGGGGAATTGTGGTTAATAGCTTAAATCAATACAAAAACTTCTTAGGTAAAAAACCACAGTGTGCCTAATACAAACACTGTTCTGTTGCACTGGTAGTTTACAAAGGTAGATACATAAAAAGGAAATATATAACTACATATAAAAATATACTTGTTATAAATTAGATATTNCATATATATATATATATAAAAGAAATATATAAGAACTCTTGGCCAAAGTTGGTTGGAAGGAAGTGGGGAAAGATAAATCCCTTCAAACTGGAATACATGACTGCAATCACTCAATGAAGTTGTACTAACAAAAAAAACAAAAAACAAACAAACAAAAAAAAAACCCCAAACAAACAAATCAAGGAAGAAGGATATTCAACTTTTTATTGATTTCCTGTTACCCACTTTCTAAACAAAAACTGATCAACAGTGTCAATACCACAGTAATCTGCTGTTACTATGTTACAAAAAGCTCTGGCTGCCCAGTTCTGCAGAGGAAGCAGTCCTGGCCTGCCTACGTTAGGTTGGATTAAGCATAATGACTGAGAGAGCTAGAACCCTCCTTGTGTAGGGAACAACAGGATTTATGGATGCATGTTCAACAGTGCAAGCTGAGCTTGCCTATGCAGGACAAGTGGACCATCTGTTTCAAAGACTGCTTTTTTGTTAGGCAAGATCTTTAGTATCCAATGTAAGAGCTATAATACCAGATACATCACATAGAAAATATGAAACATTATACAACTTTTTTGTCTCTAAAACAATGAAAGGGATATAGTTCCTTATCAAAAAGAATGGTGTTCCTCATACAAAGTAAATGCTTTTATTTCAGATATGTTTTGGGGAAAAAAAACCACGAAGGATATGGTCTTTCAGTAGTTAGTGTAATTTAGACTAAGAATTAAGAATTTAAAAACGTGAAAAACAGTGTTTTCTAAAACTATGGAAAAAACCAGAATCATCTTGCAGACATAAAAATTAGAGCAACAGCCTATGTTACACATTACTGTTGCTCATCATTTTGTCTGGGTGCAGGACAACTGGCTTCATACTTTTTCTTCAAGCCTTTCAAATATATACGCAAACTGTCTGGATCCAATCGAGAATTTCTGGCAGTCTGAACCAATCTCATTGCTAAATGGTATACAGCTCTCTGTTTCATCATCTCAGGCGTGCTCTTCTGCCTCTGCTGTTCTTAAAAACATACATATGCATTAAAATATGAAATAAATTATGTTCTATTATTAAAGCACTAACATTAGCTATTTTCAGGCCTGTTTCTGATCTCCCAATTCTTGGTTTGTACACCAACGCTACATCCAATCCTCCTTAACCCTAAGGACTGCTTTGTGTTGTCACCTAACAGTGACCTTCAGTACAATCTTTTATAACTGGTTCCAGAAATACAAATTTTAACGAAATCTGTTTTCATAAAACCATAGGTAGTGCTTATCCGATATCTTTTCATAAACTGAAAATATATTTTTTATAAAAACTGAATTACAGTATTATTATTTTCTACTACATACCAAAACTTGTTTTGCAATATGATTTGTGATTTCCTTTGCATCCAAAATTACAGATGATGGTAGGGAAGAAACTTCTGCAGCTTTTAATCCTAAACATAAAACAGAAATCAGGATTTCTGATGTAAATTTTTTTTCCTACCTTCCATACTACGTCTGCCAGAATTAACTTAGCCTATTATTTAAAGGGTGAAGTTTTCATTTTTATTAAAATAATTTTGACATACATTTTCTGTGTCTCTTTTTTTTTTTTCTTTAAATAAACAATATGGGTTTGAGAGTTAGAAACCAAAATGTTTACTTTGTTGTAATGCTACTTCTGAGATACACTTCCACACGAAGTTGCTGCTGGTAATACTGTAACTGGGTAGGATGAGACACATTAGGGGTTACAGGGAAAAAAATGGCACAGTGGCATTAACAGCTTTCTCTGTTTAGTTTTTTAATTTGGCAGGCCAGAAAACACTGAGGTTGTGCTAAACGTGCTCTCCATTAAATCCAGACATCCAGTGGACATGAACATGGACTCTGTTGCCAGTAGCCAAACTGCCAGATACTCAGGGTAAGAAAGGGATACAAAATATTTTTTTCTGCCCTGACATGATTTTTTTACTTTTTCCTTTGCCTGTGGCCCTGGCTGTTCTGAGGAAATTCTGTGCTTCACTGGGTGCTTTAATACTGTAGGATTAAAAATGAAAAAGGGTCAATAAGAGCCTTTGAACTCTTTCTTAGAATGTAACTTTGCTCAAGTAAGGTAAAGCCAAGACACCAACACTGAGTTACTAAAGGTCTCCTGTTCTCTGAGAATACTCTCTAAACATAAAATTTTTCTGAGTTAGTAGTGTTGCAGCATCTGAAATTGAGCTTGCGCTGCCAAAGGTAAGGAAACTTATTCTGAAGTTCTGATAAAGAGATGGTTTAAGCCCAGTTAATTGAAGCTTGACTGGAATAATTTGTACTCTTCAGTTACCACTAGCTTGCCAAAGTCATGCGTAGCTAACTTCCTATTGATTAAATATCACCTAAATCAAGGATCCAACTTCAGAATCTCGTATTTGGAAACATATGGTTTTCTGTAACTCTTTAAAACATGTAGTTATACCTTATTGTCACTCACTCCTTTCTTTATTGACCCATAATCACTCAATCTGTACAGTCTTCCGTATGATTTATTCTAAAGAGTCTTCAGTACGATTTACTCTGAAGTTAAAAGAGAAATAAACCCACTTTCCTGAGAACACTGATGCTTTAGTGGAACCTCTCAAAATAGCCTTAGGCTGATACACAGTAAAATTCCTGTCCTTTTTTAAAGAAACTTAATTCCTTTTTGCTTATCGAAAAGGTCCAAGCAGCTATTAAAACTGACGAATCATTACTTATGGCAGACACAGAAGAGTTTTACATAACACATACCTCAGCATTCACAGCTTTAAGTCTCTCCAGAACTCTTCACTCACTTCCATAAGCAGAGATTAAATCAACTCAAGTGCTGTCTGCTCAGAAGGGCTCATCTCATTCAAACAGATGTGAATCAAGTAGCTACTGACATTACTGAAGTGTTTTTTTCACTATGAAATTTCATGTAAGTTCTTCATACTACCCCAAACTACCATCTCACTACATGGTTACTTAACACACTCACAAAGAATTTGGAACGTATTACAGATCTGCAGTTGTTACTCTACGAAAGAGATACAAACTCAGCAGAAACCTGTCAGCAGAAAACCAGTGTCTTATATAATCTTTACTAAGCTAAAGTCATAGTGGAATCCATTACCATAGTTCTTTTCCTCTGTATATCCTTTAGAGAGTGTGTAAGTGTAAGCAATTTTCTCCCTATTTCCAGCACTGCTTCTCACATGTTGCACTTCAAAATGGTAATTTTCCACATTGGGATATAAAGCATCCATATGACACAGTTCCAGGAAATGTGTAGCAAACAATGTAAATGCCTAAGTAAGGAATCAAGAAAGGAAATTTATTTTTTAAATTATCCTGGAATAATTTACAATAAATAAGAAAAATTAAATGATCTCACAGATGTCTACATTTTCCTCCAAAACACCGAAAAGCTGTCTTTAAATTACTAAAGCAAAATTAAAATTTTTAAGCAATGAGTTCTACCATTGGCAAGGATTTCTTTTCCAACTAGGGATTATCCCACTCCTTTCTCAATAGAAGGAAAATAAAATCAGAAGTAACAGGAAATCCACGACGCTTACAAAAATTGACCAAGGTTAATTTGAATGATTGTCAAACAGTTGCCTTACTACTCTCAAGGAATGTTTTGCCTATAGTACGAGCTACAGAAAATATCTGAGCTTTTCAAACCAAACCACAAAAGTACTCTGTATAAACTCTGCTGAGAAACCGAACACCTACACACTTACTTCAAAAAGCTGACAACAACCTGAGGTTGATCACATAACTAGTAATAGAGGTGAAACTTCCAGCCCATCTAAAACCATCTTCCACTTTTCCAAACAAGCCTCTAACCTCTGTGACCAAGTCGTAAGTTGTGTGGAACTACCACTGTACTTCGGAAAGATAACAGCCAGGTAAAGAGGTTCACCTTCAAGCATACAAAGCTATACTAAGCAAAACTAAAGAGACTGGGTTATTCTCTTTCTAGATAGAAATGCGAGCTTGCAAGCAAGCTGGAAAGAGATGGTGACCTGTGTACTGGTTTTGGCTGTGACAGAGTTAATTTTCTTCATAGTACCTTGCATGGGGTTATGTTTTGGATTTGTGACCAAAACAGTGTTGATAACACACCCATGTTTTTGCTGTTGCTGACCAGCGCTTGCACAGAGTCAAGGCCTTTTCTGCCTCTCACCCCACCCCACCAGCGAGTAGGTTGGAGGTGCACAAAAATTTAGAATCATAGAATCATAGAATGTCCTGAGTTGGAAGGGACCCACAAGGATCGTCAAGTCCAACTCCTTTCCCTGCACTGGACAACCCCAAATTCACACCACATCTCCGAGGGCGTTGTCCAAGTGTTTCTTGAATGTTGTCAGGCTTTGCGACATGGCTGACTCCTGGGGAGCCTGTTCCAGTGCTCCACCATCCTCTGGGTGAAGAACCTTCTCCTAATATCCACCCTCAACCTCCCCAGGCACATCTTCCTGCCATTCCCTTGGGTCCTATCATTGGTCGCCAGAGAGAAGAGATCAGCACCTGCCCCTCCTCTTCTCCAGGCTGAACAAGCCAACTGACTTTAGCTGCTCCTCGTACGGTTTCTCCTCTAAACCCTTCACCAATTTTGTGGCCCTCCTCTGGACACTCTCTAGTAGCTTTATATCCTTAATGTACTGTGGCACCCAAAACTGCACACAGTACTCGAGGTGAGGCCACACCAGTGCAGAAGAAGCCGGGAGGGGACACGGCTGGGACAGCTGACCCCAACTGACCCAAGGGATATCCCACACCATATGGTGTCATGCTCAGCATATACAGCTGGGGGAAGAAGAAGGAAGGGGGGACATTCGGAGTGATGGCGTTTGTCTTACCAAGTAACCATTACGCATGATGGAGCCCTGCTTTCCTGGAGATGGATGCACACCTGCCTGCCCATGGGCAGTAGTGAATGAATTCCTTGCTCTGCTTTGCTTGTGTGAATGGCTTTTGCTTTACCTGTTAAACTGTCTTTAGCTCAACCCATGAGTTTTTGTACTTTGACCCTTCCAATTCCCTCCCCCATCCCCACCAGGGGGAAGTGAGTGAGTGGCTGGGTGGTGCTTAGCTGCCTACTGGGGTTAAATCACAACCACCAGTGAACAGAAGCACAGTTTGTGTCAGCATTCTTTCTCTTATCACAGTAATTCTTACTATTCACCAGTTGTGAAAAATATATTTAGGCAAGAAACCTCTACGAAACAGAAGTTAGATTATGAGAAAATACTATATATACTTTCAGCATAACAAAATAATTGTAAGGTTTCATTTTTTTTCAAAACAGAATTACCTTTAAATTCAACAGATATTCACACGCAGCATAACAAATGCCAATACCTTCTTCAGCACTGGTACCTCTGCCGAGTTCATCAATTATGATGAGTGATTTGTCATTAGCATTTTGTATGATGTATGTTATCTAGGAAAATATTTCATGTGTTATGATTCCTATAAATGCATTTTTTTGAAAACCCTAAGAGGAATTCTGCTGCTAATAGGAACACTGTGTTATTCAGATTAAACTTAACACAGAAATTTTGAAGAATCCTGTCAGATCCACAAGTTTTAACTTTTCACAGCTTTCAAATAGCTGTCAATTCTAATCAAGCAAAGACTCACACTACGGCACTCTTTCTCTTTTCTACTGAACATATCACTTTCCCTCAAAATCATATCACTGGGATAGGGACTTAGGCTCTTACAAATAATCATTTAAGATCTAAGAAATAACAAAACATTAAAACCACTGTCCAACAGAGCACTGATTTTTACCTGTATTGGGATATCTTTTTATTTAAGGTATGCCTGGTTTTCTGTGATTTATCATCAAGGTAACAGATGAAAGCTGAATTTTTGATGACTTTTCAAATACACTCTTTCAGTGGAAATATACTAGTACAATTTATGTTAGCTTAACAGTAAAAATGGGCCTTGGACCCTGGATTAGCCATGTTTAATACCTCTTTCATTTCCTTCATGAATGTTGATGCATTTGTTTCTATATCATCATCCATACCTATTCTGGTAAAAATTTGCTCTGCGATTCGAAAAGAACAATACTCTGCTGGGACATAAGAACCTATAAAACAAAACAAGTAAAATACGAGTTTTCTCATATCCATGATGACAAATGCCGATTTGCCTGAATATGTCAGGGAGTGGGGGGGGGAATCTGTTTTACACTTGGTCTTTATGCACTGTAGGAATGCATCTTATTCTGTAGTTTCATAAGATTATGTTTACCATTACTTTATAAGAAAAAAATATTATATAGATAATAGATATAGATAATTAAAGAAGCTTATCAGTAAAATCTTAAGAAATCATATGCCTGAAGCTGTGTGTCGGTCTAAACTGATGCAAAAGTGAGAATAAACACTAGGATTAATTGACATTTCTGTAGCCATTGAGTTACTAATCCCGAGGAATCTTAGCTTCCAAAACCAAGATTATATTGCCTTTATCAGACTTTGAGGCTTATTAGTTTTATTGAATAGAAAAGAACAAGAAACCTGCCAAAAGACTTTACAGTCTCCTTTATTCATTTTAAACTCATGTCTTTAAGAGAAACTCCTGAAGAACTTGCAGTTGTTGGGGATTGGACCCACAAACACATGGTGAACAGATTTTTTTCTCCACTGCTAAGTAGTTTCATTCTAGCAGAGTTAGGGTTGGCCTGTTAAGGTCTTTCTCCTGTGCTACCAGCCTTACCTTTATCCTTACGGTAAAAATCATGAGGAATTCCCAAGTATAGAGATGAGTCTCAGTTAGACTTTACAAATATTTATTTTACTTTTATAATTTTAGTGATAAAATCTTGCAGTATTTATTACTGTTTTTATTTCAAGTACGTGATCATTTATCTATTAATTCTACTTGGCTGCAAGCAGGTTCCTCTACATAACTGAGATATGTTAAAGTTCATCTATTTCTTTTGGATGACCAACACATATGTAGCCCAAAGGGCATACTTCAGGGAGACTTGCTATCAATCTAGCATAAGGTGCTAGATTGGGTTAGGGTGCTCTAAAGAATTAAAGCACACAACTGTGCTTCTCCTAAAGACAAACTGGGGAGGCTTCCAGATACACAGATGGGGCCCCGTAAGTTTCCAATGGCAGTCCCAAAACCTTGCAGTGGCCTCTGTCAGCAGCACAAGAGCTGGTACGAGCAAATGGACTAAAAATTACGTGTAACTATTTAGACAGAACCTTATTCAAGAAGCGAAATCCTTCAACTTCATAAATATTTTTAACTAGAAAACAATAAGTGTGCTGCAGAAGATTACTAATACGGTACACTCTTACTCACCAATCTGTGCCATAATTTGACAGAGAGCAATTTGTTTTAGGTATGTTGATTTTCCACTCATATTTGGTCCTGTAATAATGACAAAATTGTTACCCCCTGTCAGATATGTGTTATTAGACACAGGTTTTTCCATAGCTATCTTTTCAAGAATGGGATGCCATCCCTGCTTGATCGCTAAAGTATCCGTAAATTCTGGACGAACTACATGAGAAGAAAAGATATAAAACATGGCAGAGTTAGTACAGAAACCTTTATGTTATTAAACTAGTGCATTTTGAAAAAAAGTTAATTCTTGCAGAGCAGAAGTCAAACTCCATGGTCCTGATTCCCCAGTTTTTACTTTCCTGTAATGAGCAAGACTAAGACACAGCACTTGGGAAGAATTACCAGCCACTTTCAGGTATAGGTTCTGATTGTCATGCCAGTCTTCATGATTTATTATTACCAAAAAAAAAAATCCCATGACTAACACTTCATTTCTAAGTTAACTTTCTGTATTTGTGTTCTGTAGTAAGTAGGGTTGGACTCCAGTAATAAAGAAAAATACAAAGAGCAAAACTTGAAAAGTAATTAAAACAGAAAACTTGAAAGCAACTTTCATAGCTAATATATTTTTAATAATTTATTTTTACACTGCTATGAGCACATAAAGTACAGGGGTCATGAGCTCTGTTACTACTATATATGTACCTTATTATATAAGCACAGGAAACAAGGAAGCACCATTCCTTCTATTTTTGTTATATTTTATCATATTGATTATTTAGGTGTGTACTATGCCTACATAGATCCGTTTGATACTGGGACTATCTGTCAGAATACAGTTCTTTTCTGAACTATGCTGTATGCCTCCTCTTTGTCTGCCTCAATGGCAGCGTCCCAGGCTAACAAAGAAACATTGTTAAATTTGGTGGTCTGTTTAAATGGAGCAGCCTTCAAGAAAGAAGTGTCAGAACAGCTTTTCAGGTTTAAACATTGGGGAACTCCAATTACCTGGTGTAGGTTTTAGTCATTTAATGATTTAGATGAGAGAGTCAAAGGGAAAGGGGCCTGAAAGCTACAAATGACAGTCCATTTCTTTTGATGGATACACATTCATGTCTGGCTGTGCAAACTAAAGGTATAGATTTATGGGAGAAGCTAAGTGGCTTTGGCCTTATTATTACTGCTGAAGAAAACTTGTGCTCTGATTCATTTGGCGGTAGAAGGTTGTGATGCCTCAGAAATATCAGTTACTGTTCAGTTGCAGATCAATTCATGTGCTATGACTGGAATCATTAGCACATGAAGATTCACAGACTATACTGCAAAGTAAACTGATCCTGGTCATGAACTGGAAATTACATAGCATCATCAGTAATGATCAGCTAATACACCTTCTGAGACGGCGTCCAGACCCATTGGTCTGAATACAGACCATATTGTACTGTAGGTAAGTATCTCAGGTCAGCATTAATTGAAGACAATGTGCTCATTTGTACACTGGAGAACTGGGCTAGGGAAGCAGGATGAACAATATGAAGGTAAGTAAATGATCCTGGATTCCTCAGAAGACTCCACCTCCAAAAATATCTAAAAGTGCTACAGAAATTGAAGCAGATAAACAAAGGTAGCCACATATTTTGTTTTACTTAATGTTGATCTGCTTATATTATCTTGTGCCCTCTCAGAACAGAAGTGTAAACTCAGAACGTTCAGATTTCATGCTTTTGAATAGAATATGCTTAAACTGGCTATCTTGAAAAGACTGTCTGTGAAGGCTTACTGTAGCTAAATGGCAGAATATAACTTCAATGAATGGAAACAAAAGGAACACCAGCACAAAACTGGCAAGGATAGACCAGAGACCCTCACCTAAAGCCTGCTGAGACCCAGAAAAATAAATGACGTGGGCTTAGCAATTGGAGAACCAGACAAAACCACCTGGATATTCTCCAACAGGAGAGTCTTTATCTGGCCCACGACAGAATCAAACAAGAAACTTACCATAATCAGAAAGAGTGCAGGCATGAGCAAATGAAAGCAGCATATCCAGCATTGACACAATGTCAGACAGCTTGTATAGGCAATGAATGTGCTCATAGATCTCGTTCAGCAGTTTACACACTATTCTGAAAGAGGACACTGATTTAGTTGTTGCACAGTACATACTGTCACTTTATACAACTTACAGAAATAAAGCAAGTCAATAATTTCATACTGCATACATTAGGATGGGAGGTTGCTCGCAACATGCAGTCATCTCTGCCAGATGCAAGCAAATTGACATATTTCTTTACAGAAAATTAAGATCTTACACCATCATCTCAGATCAAATTCTGCTATCAGACACAAGACAGCTCAAATACCAACGGCTCCCAAGAAAGCTTCACAAAGGAATGAACTAAAAATATAGCTTTGGGATCAATTATGTTTTATTAATATGTCAAATGTGACTCTAATTCCCTTAGACCTTCATGTTAATAAAAACCCCACATGGTTTCTAGAAAGAATTTCCATAACATTGACATGCAACATTCCACTTAGTAAGTCTTCTGAAATAGACAGTAGAGCAACATGACATGCAGTAAGGACAAAATACATAGACAGTTCTACTGTAAATGCAAGGAACCAATTAAAAGTAATGATTCTGCACTACAAAACTAACACATTCATTGTGTCATTCTGTGTAGAAAATTCATCCATAAAAATTTAATAAAGATGATGGTCACCCTTACTAATAAATGGCTATATGTTTGTAATCACATTTAATACAATACACACTTCGTGGAGTTTTTCTGTCTCAGGACGTACGCTTGATCAGTGTCACTTTGGTTTATTTCTTGTAAGTAGTCATAACTTAACAGAAAGATAGTTTTAAGAAAACATGTAATTAGCTGTTAATTGGACAAAATAAATGTAGTTAGCAAATATTAAATAGCTTTAAATGGTCTTACAAGTAGGTCATGTGATATATTTCTCTCAGGGACTCCTGGCATCTTTCATTCATTTTTATTAAATCTGCTGAAGTGAAGCTATATGTGTTCTTCATTTTAGTAACCTACAGGGAATTCAAACCAACAATAAGAGCTTGCCATATTATCAGAAACAAAAATAGTTTCTAAAAAGCAAACTGGGGACAACAAAGGGGAAAAAAAGCAGAAAAAAACAATGCCTGGTTTCATTTTTCCCATATAAGTTTTAATGAAAAATCCATGTAAGAGAATGCAGTTAGCAAGATATACAGCTTTTTGTCTACATACAACATAATTGCATGTAATTGCACACTTCTGACTATATTAACTAGAAATAGGGCAGTTATAAAAACATATCAATTATACCTTCATTTACTTCTTCACTGTAATTATTTTAATTGTTGCCTAAATTACTGTATAATGTGTATTTTATCAATGTATTATACATTTTATAGACATTAAGTATACAAACATATTACAAAAACACATATCTAGTACAGACACCTTTGTAAATTCAGAAGGAAGCTGGCCATTGGGTAATGCTGAACAATCAACACTCATCTGGATAAAAAATCCACGAGCGGAGCTGAAACTTGTCTTCATTGGTAGGTTGTACTTTTCTGCAAGTTGTGTTATCATACCTAGATACCACAAATAAAGATTTTACCCGAATTGCACACATTCACGTGCATACACACACACACATTTGTGTTGGCACAAAGATGCACACTGTTAATGTGATTTATAGGTGTTGAATGTGTCAGCTAAATAACATGACAAAAGGCCTCAGAGGTGCGTCTTCAGGGATTTATTTAAGTAACATGTTAATGTAACAAATGTGGCTGCATAAAGCTATTGGGAAAAAATGCCAGTGGAGAATCAGATAAATTCACGTGTTCTCTAAAGACAGTCTGTGCATTTGACTGACTCACAGGTGGGCCTAACTATGGAAAGGAAAGTTTGCTCAAGCCCTTAGCATCAGTGTCTGATCAGTACACAGAATATGAACCGTAGACTAGGGACTCTCCGTTTTTAACCAGTTCATGATTCTAAGCAATCTTATTTCCCAGACTGAGGGTAATGCCCTCATCTGTAATCCCCCCCTTAAATCCATCTTGTTCATAGCGGAGAAGATATCGTATGTGGGAAACTGTTAGATGACAGAATATGTATTGTTAAATCATGGGAATTCTGAGTACTGCAAAGAGGGTAATAGTGTGGTACTCCTGTGAGAAGAAAGGGTAATGTTATTTAGTGGGATTTCCCTGCTGCTTTTTGCTCTAAGCTTGCCCACTCTTACGTTGCAACCACTCACAACATTGACTAGCAACTTAGGACACTCTGGATATGGAATCATAGAATGGTTTGAGTTGGAAAGGAACTTTAAACATCATCTAGTCCAACCCCGCTGTGCCATAGGCAGGGACATCTTTCACTAGATCGGGTTGCTCAAAGCCACATCCAATCTGACCTTGAACACTTCCAGTGATGGGGCATCCACAGCTTCCCTGGGAAACCCGTTCCAGCGTCTCATCACCCTCATTGTAAAAAACTTCTTCCTTGCGTCCAACCTAAATCTACCCTCTTTCAGCTTAAAACCATTGCCCCTTGTCCTGGGGCAATTTACCAATACAGGCACTGGTAAAAAAGTCTTTCTTCCTCCTTCTTATAAGCCCCTTTTATATATTGAAAGGCTCCCCGGAGCCTTCTTCTCCGGGCCGAACAACCTTCAAAGGAGAGGAGTTCCAGCCCTCTGACCGGTTTTGTGGCCCTCCTCTGGATCTGCTCTAACAGGTTCATGTAAGTCTTGTGCTGGGGACCCCAGAGCTGGATGTGGCACTCCGGGGGGGGGGTCTCACCAGAGCAGAATAGAGGGGGAGGATCACTTCCTTCAACCTGCTGGCCACACTTCTTTTTATGTAACCCAGAATATGATTGGCTTTCTGGGCTGCAAGCGCACATTGCCAGGTCATGTCCAATTTTTTGTCCATCAGTATCCCCCCCAAGTCCAGTATCCCCAAGAACTTCCCTGCAATCCATTCATCCTCCAGCCTATATTGATACTGGGGATTGCCCTGACTCAGGTGCAGGGCCTTGCACTCAGCCTTGTTGGACTTCAAGAGATTCACGCAGGCGCACTCCTCAAGCCTGTCATGGTCCCTCTGGATGGCATCCCTTCCCTCGAGTGAATCAACTTCACCACTCAGCTTCGTGTTGTCTGCAAACTTGCTGAGGGTGCACTCAATCCCACTGTCTATGTCACTGATGAAGATATTAAATAGCATTGGTCCTAGTACAGACCCTGAGGGACACCACTCATTACTCCTTTCCACTTGGACATTGAGCCTTTGACTCTAACTCTTTGGATGCGGCCATCCAGCCAGTTCCTTGTCCACCTCATATCCATCTCTCATTCCTTCATCCATCCATCAAATCCATCTCTCTCCAATTTAGCAAAAAGGATGTTGTGGGGGACCATATCAAAGGCCTTAGAGAAGTCCAGGTAAACAACATCAGTATTTCAGTCTTGGATTCACGTAAGAGTTTAATCCAGTAAAGAGGAAAAGAGAGAAGAATCCCTTCTGCAAGCATATAGGCTGCAGTGAAAACAGGCAACGGGGACACGTGTTCACACATTCTGGATCCTAGCAGCTACCACATTTTGGAAGGTTTAGGAAATAAAAAACAATATCGTCTGTACTTTTTTCACTGTGTACTATGTGGAATGTAAGACTACAAGGAAACAGAAGGCTCAGAACATATGACAGATGCTAAAATTTATGATGCTTTTTTAAGATTCCAATTCTAGAGTAAACCAAGAAGATGGTCCTTTAGCTAGAAATCAACATTTTATACTAAAAAAAGGAGATCTGTTCCAGAAGATAATTTTTTTTCTTCTATTTTGACTTAATAATAAACAGGAAAGTTACTAAAGCGCAGTAACAGACATCATGCTAATTCCTTTTGTTCATATTTTCCAACTCTTAATAGCTTGGCTAAAAAGTACTGAACAGATAGATCAAGACTGCTTAAAATATAAAGAACAAAGAAGTCAGATATTTTAATTCAAGAAGCTAAAACAAAGTTTTACATGTTTTATGCAGAATGTTTTAGCTGGAATAATTCTGTTACATTAACTTTTTTGTACTTTTTGAGGATAAGGAGTGACAGTTTTAAATATAGAAATCACAATATAACTGTTCGTCTTCATTAAAATAAAAATGAGGTTTTATCTAAATAAGGAGAACCTCAATATGTATCTCAGAAGTACTTCAGTTACTTATCAACGCCAATCAGTTTATACTAATACTAAATACTTTTTACATATGAGAAAGTTATAATACACATAATTACATGGATTCTATTTGCCAGGTGCAATGTACTTTGAACTCCAAATATATAAAAACCTTGGTTTAGAAATACCTGCTATGTCGTCAACAATTTCTGTGTATGTTCTACGAGCTATGTCAAGGAATTCATTGATGTTAGGCTTAACAGCATAGCACTTCTGGGTCCTCATATTCAGACATCCTTTTGTGTACCTTGTATCGTCATTAATTACAGTTGTAATCTTTTCAAGTATAATTCCGAATCTGCAATATTAGTTGTATTGTTAATTAGCCACATAATGCTTTATAATTTTTATTTGCAATATCATTCCTAAATTACAAATAAGAGTATTATACGAATAACTGAAGCAAATTATCTACTGTTAAAACCAAACACTAAATTTCATGTCTATTTTTGCCTCACAGAGAAATATGACTATACCCAAGTCTGATCAAGTCATTCAAATCTTTGGGAGATATAAATTATTTCTCAAATATACAGGCAACAGTTGATTTTTGCATTATTACTCTAGGAAACCACTACTTCTGTCTTTTCAGTATTATTTCTAATGGAGTGCAGTTCATCAGCAATTGCAGTATCATAGATAACTTTTTGGTTTGCTTCTTTCCCTGTATTTGTTTGTTAGTTGAAAATTAGAATTTTTGACAATTAAAATCCACTTTTAGATAAAATAATTGAGCTATACCTGTAGTTACAAATAAGCAAAGATGCAACATCTTTAATCTTACAGACATTCTTAAGAAAGATGAGAGTTTCTAACATACTAGCTAAAGTATTATGATAAATACCTTGTATCTTCAAGAGAATTGTAATAAGCCTTCAGCAGCGGTGTGTTACAACTTCTTAAAGCAGTCTGTTGAAGATTAAAATAAGGACATGAACAGTTACTTCTTTTTGTAGCCCTTTTAAAGGACTGAAAGTTCTTAGATTCACTGAGGTTTATTAGCAGTTGCATAAGCAGCTTACAGAATCTGGGCAGGGGTTTCAGTCAAATGTTTGTTAAAAATCAGATTTTCAGGTAATGGTAGGAATCCAGTTCTTAAGAGTATTAGACTTAAATGCATATTTTCAGGTGGCTTAAGAATTAACAGACTATGTTGGCAGTATTGTGTTCTGCAAGATATAAGGGGTATTTTTGGACTCGATCCTCATTGATCCCTTCCAACTTGAGATATTCTATTCTATATCCTATGGAATTTAACAAACTTTACTGTATATAAATAAGGACAAAACAGCCCGTGCTTTATAAAAAAAATTACAGAGAGAACTTACTTTTAGAGGCTCCACAAGTTCTAAAGTATGCTTCAGGTAGATTAAATTAGTTATTTTTGATTCAGCAGTTTTAACCTGTTGAAAAATTTTACAAATATTGGAGGTGTTTGTATGTCTGCCTGTTTAAAAAAGTACTTATGGACTAGTAGAACTCATACCGTTAACTGTAACAGGTTTATACTTTTAATGAAAATTGCTAAAATACTTTATAAGCTCACTTTGACAACTTGATGTATAACTGCAGAAAAAAATGTTTACCTAAATTAAACCTTGGTTTAACTGATCACAACCATCTCCTGGTTAAAAACGTTACAGCGTGATTTTCAAGGCAAAAGATTAAATCTGTCTTGAACTCCTAGAAGACTTCAAAGGGGAAATTCACTATAAATACTGAAGAGGAAAAAGGGGTTCTAAGGAACTTGAATCTGAAGGTATATTCAGTAATTTTCCCAAAGGTGATCTGTGACGGAAGCCGCCTCTGTTGGTCAAGTTCCTGAATGCACTCTAATGGATGCAACATGAGGCACTCACAGACTGGAACCATGGCTGCCACTGTCAAGTGGATATGGGATAAAATACCTTCCTGCTGAAGCCTTAACATAAGCAGATAAAGTTCTGCTTGTCTTTCAACTAAACTATGTTGTTGTAAGCATTTATAGCTTTATTGTCTAGTTATGCTTTTATGAATAAATGCTTTTATCTGCATTTCATTTGGTCCACCTTGTAAAATGTGTGAATCAAGGCAACAGGTAAGAGCAGGGCACTCTTCTAATCCATAAGACAGGACCCTGAGAAAACTTATGAGTAATCAGTTCTCCAATACATTACTTATTCCTTGCATTCCAAAGTTAACA
>WEKW01007582.1:103217-117757 GCA_013389905.1 Sula dactylatra | reverse complement strand
GGGGCTTTCTGTCATGTAGAAGTCTGAGACTACTTTCCCCAGGTCATAAGGAACTATGAAAGTGGTAGATCGATAAAGCCCGCTTGAGCATTTGTAAGTAAGAAGGTACAAATGTAGCTCGTCTCAGCGTGGGGTAGAATGTGTGCTAGTGCGTACTGAGATGCAGTGATCACGGACATGAGTAGGGAATTGTGACTAAGAACATGGCAGGTATGGCAATCTGTCAGATGTACGCTTTGAGCTACATAACTGAGTAAACAGCCTTTCGGTAAGCAGTTCTCTGAGTGCGTATGGCAATAGAAGGCACCAAAGAGCAACTTTTTTCTTGTTAATGGTTTGATGAGACCAGAAAGGGAGAGTGAGCTGGAACGTAGTAGAGAAACTTGACATATTTCAAATGCTGCATTTACCAAACCACAATACTTTAAATAATACTAAAAAAGCTGTACATGTCCAAAGCCTTGATAGGATCTGAAATGTTTTGCCTTTGTACCATTAAGAGCTGCAAATTTGAGAATTACAAACTGTGGCCATTATTTTTTCCAGTAATACATCCAGCAGGAAAGAGCAGTGCTTGAAGGTATCAAAGACAGGAACTTGTGATTCCTGGAGCCTGTTGTCAGTTCTGCCTGCTGGGTTTTCTTGAACAAGATACTTTGTGCTTCTGAGTTCTTCTGTATTGAAATGCAGCTAGGGATGTTTGCTGCTTTTTTTTTTAAGTCCTCACCAGAGGCCGCCTGATGATAGCCCTGTAGGGCTAAGTGGAGCTATTTCTAGGCACACTAATGTTTTAACCTGTGAATCTATATGATAACCAACCGCTGCAAAAAACAGATTCTGAGGAATAGACCTATTGATAAGACTTAAGGTCCATCTGGTTGCTTATTGTGTCTTTCCAAAATCTTGACAGCAGTGATATTAGCCTCTGCTATGCAAGGGAATTGTGAGGTTGTACAGATTATAAATGCAACTCTAACTCTCCTTTCTGGTGATGTCTGTCTTTTGTGCAGAGTATGTAATTGTTACTTTTTTGGACATAGTGCAGAACAGCTGTAGCCCCCAGTGTAATACTTCCTCTTTGCTAAGGGTGCATTTGTGTTTAAATATAACGCACTTTCTTTTGATCATACAGTAGACATAAGGTCCGATGTATTGCAGCTATAGGTCTTGGCAAGCAAATCAACCCTAATTTGGTAAGTGCAACTGCAACATAAATGGAAATTACGGGTTCCAAAGAAGGCAGAGTTGGTTGTCATAAGGAGGCAATCTTTAGTTGGTTGTGGTGTACCCAAACCTTTGAAAACCAGGGAGTAAGCTGCATGTCCTTTAACTGCATATTTTGAAAGAGCACGAGATCAGGCTGACCATCCTTAGTCCTTCAGTACCCAAATGTCCATTAATGAAGTGGAAAATGCTAATTTGAAGACAGCTCAGCTCTGGTTTGTGTACCTCGAGGCTCAACAGTGAACGTTCTTCCCAGAGTCAAGGGCATATAAACAATGATGCTGAAACAAAAATAGCTATTTTTGGATGAAGGTACAGTGTTATAACATGCCACAAATGGCTCATAGCAACATGTGAAAGTCCTAAGAACATAGAGCCACATCACTGGATCACATCACTGTCATCATTGTCATCTTCTAGAGGATTGTTAAAAGAGCCATTAGTTGGTGAGGACTGACTAATGAATGTTTAACTGTTGTGTGGATAAACGATCCCAACTGGCACAATTGCACGGTGCTTCATCTTTTTGTCAGCAGGTTGATGCGTTTCTCTCCCATCTCCCTTCTTAACAAATATTTATTAAGTAGTGAGTTACGCAGAATACTGAAAACTACGCCCCTTCTTTCAAATTGTTAAATATTTCTTTCTGGATCTTAAAATATGCGCAAGGACAGCATACAGTGGCTGAGAAGTATAGAAAATACGTTACGTTAATTGTAATGAAAGTGCAAGTTGAACTGATACTAAGTCCTCAGAGTTGCTGACTAGAGGAATTAACTGTTCAATGTGCTGGATAGGGATCTTAAATATGAGGCCGTTTAAAGCTAAAAGTTCTTGACTTCACATTCCCAATTCTACTTCACTGTCTTTGGTACTTAGCTAGAAAATTATTCTGTGCAGTGGAGGATAGAGTTCACCTGAAGGAGTAGAACTGAACTTTCTTGATTGGATCAAGATTATACTGGCTATTTTAACAATCCTCTAGAAGATGACTGCTTTCTCTTCCTGTGAGGTATGCTTCATATCACTAGCTCAGGGAGAGCTCATGACGTTTTATCTGGAAAATTGCGAAGCAGCTTTGCACATTGGTTAGTTAGATTAGCTGAGATCTGAGACAAAAACTTTGTGTTTAGTTTTGAACTCCGGTTGACATGGTGCATGCCCTCCTGGGTGTGTGGGTCTTAAGCAGGGGAGGAATCTTGGATACGAGAAACTGTTGGAGTTTTGAGACATACTTGCTCTCCTGTGCAGCTGTTAGTTTCTGATGGGAAAGTATCTTAGCGTATGCTCTTACCCTTCTATTAATAGTTTCTTGCCCAGTCTCAGTGGAGGATCGGAATGCATTGTTTTTAAAGGAGTCTGGAATTGGGTCATTTTTGAGACTACAGAGGAAGAAGAGTTAGTTGCAAGCTTGGGAAGAGGGGAGGTGCTTCTCATGCTGCTTTTTCTGTACGCCTGCTGGGGAGTGTTTCTGTGCTGATCATTGGGTAAGACGGTAATAATCTAAAAGATCTGCTTATTTCTTTCCTTGTGCCTTTGATTGTGGATTTAGTGAAGGAAGGGTAATTCTGGTCACTGGTCCTTCAGTAATTCTGTGACAGGCTTCAGTTTTTAAGAGTGCAGCACAGGACATGAGCCTCACAGCCGCAGCAGCTTTCCTGAAATGCTCATGTATTAATACATGAACAAACTGCCAGTCAAGAAACAATTGTAGTTCGTTTTGCTTAAGTAATGAAAGAATGCAGTTAATTAAGGAGTACAAATTTCACCTTCTCTCTCTTTGAGAACTAGTTCTATTCAGTACATCTACACTTCCAAAACAGCCTTGGATCTCTAAACTTCGTGCTTTTGTTGGAATATATGCATTTTGTTGTTTTGTTTTTGACTGGATCTTTGGTAATTTTATTCCAGTTGTTAAAACGTTTGATGTATTATTTTTGTTTCTGTTGGTAGCTTTTTTTGCCTGTTGATTTCAGGTGATTGCAGCTCCTGTTTGAACATTCTGTCTTATGAAAGGGAAGGCTGATTTGTATTATTTGATGAGATGGAAGGAAGGAAATTTTTAGGCATAAGTGGATATATTAAAATATAAAATGTTACCTTCCTAATTAAAAAAGTAATTTAGTATATTCAATATCTTTAATCAGTGACAACCATTTTAAGAGTGTATTTTTTTAAATTAGAAGCCAGTTGTTTTCCACTGTTCCCTATATGCAGGTGTTCTGCAGAAAAATGAAATTCAGTTCTCACATTAAGCACTGTATGTGGTTTCTGTTTAAGAAAAAATCCCTTGTAAGAATGTTCGAAATAGTTGGTTTTGGATAAAAATATCCTTCCCATATCCTCCCCAACAGAGTGCCTACTGTTAAGTATTAAAGTACATCCAGTTAGGAAATAGTAAATTCCCTGCACAAATCAAGCCTCCCACCGGTAGCTGCTATTTTTAGATAAGAAATTTCAAATAATCAAGGGCGTTAGTTTTCACAGTAAAAATCTTCCCAGTTCTTTCTATCTTGTTCTCACACAAAAAAAGAAAAACAAGAACAAAAGGGGTGAGGAGAAGAAAGAAGGTAAATAATGTTTTTCAGTTATTTAAAGCTTTTATAAATGGAACATGAATGCTTCATTTATTAGTTCAGTATTAGCTTTCCTTACCCTAGGTGTAATTAGCAACATTTCTAGCATACATAGTAGTATGTAATCTTTCTCGTGAACTTGTGTAATTTGTCTAATATTTAAATAAAAATTCTGACTGTTGTGAGAAAAGGAAACCAACTGCTCTAAGCCTTAAGTAGCTTCTGTTAGTTCCAATTGTGACCTTTGCAGTACAGATTTGCAAAGAAGGGGCATATACGGGATGATTGCATGCCTACAAATAGGTGTCTAATGCCATTTCAGCCAGCTGGGGTATAAAAAGTGCATTCACAGGGCTGGTTGTCACTGTCCGGGACCTGGAGGCTTCCCTCTGGAGCAGCATCATCTAGGATTCAGGTGGGAAGTCCTACAGCGCCACTAGGCACCTGTGTTTGGACACCCACATTGTTCCCATGGTCTCCCAAGTTTTCCCTTGTGTCCTATTCTAATTATGTTCTCCCTTTGGCTTTTGAAGGAAGATGAGGTTGTATGGGGGTTATCTCACTCTCAACTTCTTCCCCCAGAAAATAAACAGAACCTCAGCGGTGCTGTGAGTTACTTTCTGGAAAAAAGCATGTGTCATTTTATTATCCTCTGACCTCGTTTATTTTGTTATCCTCTGACCTTGTGAAGGATCTGATGCTGCCTGAAAGGCATCCTTCTCATTTAATCTCTCCAGAGTTTAAATGTTCCCTTCATTCTTTTTTTAATTTATTTTCCTCTGTTGAAGTCTGTGTTCTTTCAGGGTGCAGTTCTATAACCGCTTTACCTTTCTGTATAGGTTTTCCTAGCTGGCAATAGGGAAGGTGTGGCCAGACCAGTATTTCACAGTTGTAGGACTCAAAGTGTCCGTCCGGAGTTAGCCATCGGTGGACCACGCCTAGAAAGCCTCACCTTCACCACCTCAGACTTTATCGTGAGGTTTCTTTTTTGAGGAGGGTACAGTACAGAGAGTCCATCGAGCAGGGAAAGCGCAGCCAGGCAGAAGTCCTGGTTTTTTCGGTGTTCAATTGCTGCCACGTTATTACTTTCAATATTGGGCACAAAATACTAACAGGCGACAAGAAACTGAGATGGAAAACTCAGGAATGCAGAAGTTAGAAAATATATGATGTAGTAATAATTGACACTGGATTAGATGATTGTGCTAGAAATGTGATTTGATTGCAGAGAAGGCAGATGCATTTGGATATTGCATGTGCTGAGAAGCGTGGCGGGGGGCGGGGGGGGGAAGCAGAGGGGAATTCAGTGTAGTTCTGATACGGTCGCCATGAGTAAACATGCTGACGTGCTTAGCTTCAGTGCTTAAGCTTCGATTTCATACCAGAGGGTCTTTCTGGATGTTAATGGATTGCAGGAACTTCAAAAGGGAGGCAGATTTACAACTGTCAGGAGTGGACAGTAATAATGAGGGAAAAAGGCATTTTAAAGAGGTGCAGCCTCCATTGAGCTGCTGAAGAGTGAGATGTTGGTTCAGTTGAAAGGCACCAAAGCCGTGGAAGAACAGGAATAGCTTAAGGTGTTATATTGGGTAGAAAATGCAGGAGTGGAATGAAATTAGAAGCAGGAAAAGGAAAGCTGAATGGTAAGGAAGCATTTCCTGCCAGAGAGATACATGAAGGTGCAGAATGATCTTCTACAGAGCAGTGGAATTCCTGTTGCTCCACTACTTTTACAAGAGGATGGGATGCCTTCTGAGCTTGTATATGCCCCGGTATTTTACTAGGCAGTCCCTTTTACTGCAGTGAGTGGCTTTTTAGCACTTAGTAGTCATCTTCTTACTTTGGGAATAGGAGGAAGGGAGAAAGACAATATCACGTTATTGACATTATTCCTATATTTTGTATTTCTTTGAATTAGATGGCAATGCAATCAAATACTTCACCTAGCCTGGTTTTGTGTTCTCTAAAATGCATGAGTGACTTATGGTTTCACTGTGTAATAAGTGGGTGCTAACTCTTCTTCAGTGTTACTTCCCATCGCTTTCTTATGGATCATTTGCTTGCTTAGGTTAGCGTATCTGTTAAGTTTTGTTTCCCTTCACTCCCTTCTGGGGAAGTGTAGGGGAAGTGAAACAGGGTATATTTTATTACAATATCTCTGTTCCTTTTTGTTCTCTGGCTCTTACCTAAAATTACTAACAACAGAATGAACTAATTAATTATTCCCGTAGCTTCATGAGAAGTGTCATTCCTGTCCTCTTGATTGTATTCACTTCAAAAATGTTCTCGTCCTTGTTTAGCAATGGTAAGGTCTTCATTACTTCCTAATTTGTTACACATCCAAGAGAATATTGAGATACTAAATTTTCTCTATTCAAACAAATGGTACATTACTTAATTTCTCCTACCTTCAGCTAGCTTCTTTGTAGGACTGTGGTATTTGTACATGACGTTTATGGGTTTTATTAACAGACCAGCAGGTGCATTTTTCATTGTATAAATGGTTGAGGCTGTTAGGTAGCTAGCAGATGGGAATAGCATTGGGAAAACTGACCGTGCTTGGGAAATTGTTTTTGGAATATCTCCTCTGATAATTCACTGTTGTTGAAAAGTAGCTTTATAGTGACAAACTTTAGAGAGCTGTTTGTATGCAGCTGGGACTGAATTTACAGACTACCTTTCTTTGACTTGCTAAAAAGCTAAGGATTGACAACCCCTTTCATCCTGCATTATCCAGTGTAGCTTTTAACTCCAAGAAAACTATGTTCACAAATTGATGCTCTGCTCCTTTGGGGTTGGTGCAGAAACATTAAATTGTACTAAAATATTCATATGTGAGTGCATTTAGCTGAAAGCAATTGATGTGCTTTTCCCTAGAGAGAGGAAAAAAAAAAAAATTGCTGTATGGCCCTGCACTCCCGCAGACACCCTAACCACGCTTAAGAGTAATTACATAGCTTGGCTGATCAAAGGTTCTTAAAGTGAAAAAGAAACTGTAGTTGGGATATAGTTTAATAATGTGTGCTTCTTGAATGGAACATATTCAACTGCATCAAAGCAGTGCATACTGGATAATTGTTTGATATAGAGTGTAATATATATGAACTAGTGTCAAGCCAGAAAATATTTTATTGGTTTAATAGCTTGTAATTGGAAGGAATTTCTTGTATGAAGCAATTTTCATTACAAAGATTCCTTTCTAATTTCATTGTCCTTTCACTCTTGCAAAGAAAATAAAATATCTGAGCTGCCTTTAAAAAGAGTATGTGTGCCAAAGGGGTTTATTAAACTAGCCTGTTTAAAAGCATGCCACTGGTAGGATGATAAATTGATGTACACTGAAGGGTTTCAGCGTAATTCAAAAATTGGCATAAAAATCGATAGTAGCTGATGGCATCCTTGCAAAGTAACTACCTCATCTTGTGTTGCACCTGTAGAAGCACCCTAGTCTCTTATAGCAGCATTCAAAGTCACTGTAAGTTGCAACTAAAAACTCTTCTTGTCGTTCTCTTAAGCAAATGTACCTTATTAACTGCCCGAAGGCAGCCTAAGGCATTTTAAAATATTCTCATAAGTGAAAATGAAGTAATATTATATGCCACAAATGATTCTATAAATAATTGCAAGAGTCAGTATGCACAGGAAAATAACTGCATTCGTATATTGGTGTTGTGGCACTCTTGTGACATTTATCCAAACGGCATGTAACTGGCTATATGGATTCTGGAGCCAGCTGTGCAAATTTGTGCACGTAAAGTCTCATGGACTTGCTGTAGATGCTAATATGTAAGTTGGGTACATTTAAAGCAGAAATAGGAGTTTAGGGGACGGCTAAGGGGGATTTTTTTGTTTTAATGAATAGCATAAAATTAAACATCTACAAGATGTATCAGGGTCATGTTTGTCAAAAACAATACAAGGCTAGAATAATACTTTAAGGTGCAAATGAGAACTTGGATTTTTGATTTGGAATCTCGCCTTTGAATAGGATAAATCTGGGACTTGGAGTTATTTTTCTTTTTAGGGTTGTTGCGATGAAAATCTGTGCTTACAAACTTTGAAGTCTCTGTCAGGGTCCTGGCTGCCACTGGAGTCTTGTGGGATATTGGGTGGCAGGACAAATTAAAACACTCTTGGCCTTTGTGCCAGTTTGCTGGCAGAATCAGCTTTGGCTGCTGCTGTAGCCCTTGTGAGAAGCCTAATGGGTGTGTTAACATGCTGATGCTCCCACCTGCATGTGTTCCCATTACTAACATACCAAGCCCTTTCTGCAACAGCACGTCTTAAATTTCAGCTCTTCCTGATTCTGCCTCCCTGCCCTCTGCTTCGTATTCTCTTAGGCTATGTGGTCCATTCACCTTTTTGCGCTGCGTGTTTCCTCCATTGTGCTCTTTCTTACCGTTAGCTCTCTCCTCTGGTGTCCCCCTTCGCAGATGTCCACTACCCACTTCATAAAAAATAAAGGTTTGTGGCATGGCTATGCCATATGTACAGTAATTACTTCCTGTGCGAAATTAAGCTACTGTGAGGCAAGACTGTTGTCTAATCTGATGCCGTGCCCTTACACCACCAAAACTTTCACTTTCCTTGACTTTAATTGCTTTTGGACTTCATTTGCATCAGACAGTGCGGTGAGCCCCTTGGTACTGAATCTGTGTGCTGTTTTGTTAGGCCATTCTCATGTGGCACAGTGCTGGCAGCAGCCCTTCAGTGAAAACCTGCATGTGCACAAGCACCAGGGAGTTGATAAATGCCACTCCACATCCTGGACTTTGATGTAAGTGCCTGTAATTGTAGGCTGTGGATCAGCCACCTGAGAGCAGTAATTAGAGCAGCTTCCGGGGATCCAGAAAGCAGGAACTTGGAAGTTGGTGTAAAGCCATCTCTGTTGGCACCTGAGAGGTGCAATCCAGACTGTGATTCATGCTGTTTTGTGCCTTGGCGCGTGGGTCTCCTGCGTAGATGTGCTCCAAAGAACCGAGATGTCCTTCCAGATCTTAATGTGCTCTCTGCTGCGATGGCAGGCATGTCGCATAACGCAGTTGGAAGCGATGCTGCTCTGTGGTACCAATCTGCTTTGTGTTTTCCTCCCTTGCTTACTTGGTAGTGCTTGGGGCTAGAGTCCTGACCTGGGACTTTGAACGCTAACATAGTAGAAATGATAGGGCTCAGCAAAAGGCATGATAGAAGTTAATGATTTCAGGGAAAACGTCAAAACAATCCTGACAAGAACTTAGAGATCCAAATTTCTGAGTCTCTTATGACCTCTCTGAATGACCACTTGAATTCTCTCCTTGGAGAGCACTGAACAGTCCTGCATCTTTATTGTTCAGACCTTGTGGGTCCTTTGTTTCCCTCCTCCTAAATTGTAGAATAGATTTAACCTAAGATTTAGGCAGTCAAATCTGTTTTACAGTGTGGAACTATTGATAAGAAACATGCTGTCCTGTGTGTTCTTTGTATGAAAAGGTTGCTGAGGCGATCTGCCATAAGCGTTACAGCCTACTGAATGGACCAGCTATTGTAGCCAGAGAGGCAAAAGCACGTAAACCTAGAAGGACATGGCTTAGATGCTTGGTAAAGGCTTTTTAGACAAGCCTGGTGATTTACAAATGTCCTTTTAATGAAACGTCCTTGTCTTTCCTAGATATTTTAATAAAATATATAGATAGGCGTCTGGCTCCTGGTTAGCTGGATTCTTTCCAAAGACTGAACTTTGCAATGGTAAACAGACTGATAAGAGTATCTGGTAGTCTGGATGACTGGCACTTAATGAATTGCTCTTAAAAAAATCAAATTACAGTAATGTGTTTTTAAAAAGAGCTTGTATTAAAGACTCTATGACGTTAGAATAATTTCTCCTGTAACATCTGTTCTTTTATTTGGTATAATTAAAATACTGCATTCTTACCATGAGTTCTTATATGGACGTATTGTATTACAGTGCAGCTGTGGTTAAAATGGATTGACCTCCAGTCGTAATCTACTCAGTAAAAAGCTATTGAGGCTAAGAAATTTCTGAGTGTCTTCAACAGCTGTGTGTGTTTGTGGAAATACATAGACTAGATTCTCTGCTTCAATTTCAAAGCAAGCCTTTTTAATAGGAAATACTTTGTTCCTGCTCTGTTTTCCCTCCCCTTCAATTTTTTGTAGAGAAGTGTAGAAAAGTGTCATAAATTTTATTTATCTGTTCCTATTTAAAACCCAATGTAATAGGTGAAATCTGTAGCTGTAGAAACACCAGAAAGCAATCAACTTTTTTCCTTTAATTGACACAATGACTATCAGGCCTGTATGGAAAAAGCAGTCTGCGTGGTCTCTGTAGTTGAACACCTTCATTTGCCAGCCTTTTCTGTAGGTCTGTGCCTGTTCCACAGCTGTGCTTTGTTCTGTCATGTTAAAAGCCACTTAACTGTAATGCACATCTTCAGTTGCACAGGGATAAGATTTTTTGACCCTCTTACCCTCCCTGGCCCCCAAAATAATTCCTTGAATTAGATTTGTATGTTCTTAAATACGGACTAACCTTGGTATTTTTAAAAAAGAAATTCTGTTAGAATTTGAGGTTGCATCTTTTCTAAGCATGTATAAATACCACCTATTAATTGGTTTTGACAGATGATCCCCTAACTACTTTTGTGTGTTTCCTCTTATTGAATGAGTTGGTGAAAAGTACTTTCTTTTGTTTTTCTTCTGTAAAATTAGGTAGCTAAACAGGACGGGTTTGACTGCTGCTTGGACTTGTGGGAAAACTGTCACAGAGCTGAAAATATACTTGGTTTTGCATAGATTGTAGCCTGCATGACTTTCAGCCTGAGGGGAAAAAATACTTTTCTGCTGTGAATTAAAACAGTCAATATCAATCTATTTGCCTAAAAATTTTCATCTATTTTGAATGTAAGTCTCTTTGGAGATGCTAGATTGGGAGCCCCAAAGTGTAAAGACCTACTGCATGTTGGTGCCTACCTGGACAGCACGTCTTTACTCATCCTGTGTAGGACTTGATAGTGAACACGGGAAGAAAAGCTTTAGGGCATGTGAACATTGAGGGTTGGGGTAGGTAATAGAAACTGTTGCTACAAGCGTGTTGTGCGCTAGCTAGCCCGCTTCAGTATCTGAAATGTTTTATCCTGCCACATAGGAAAGTTTGTTTGGTTGGTTTTTTTAAGGTTTAAACACCTGAATTTCAGCTTTGTGCATTCTGTCTTATTTAAAGGATCCTAGAGGCTTCAAACAAAAAAGCCTAGGTTTTCTCTTTAGGCAACTGCATTATCCATTTGTAGGTTCTCTTGCTTAATATTTGCGTTGGGGATCTCCAGGGTCACGGGTAACACTGATTGCCCTGAGCTGAGAAGTGTCTTATTTTTCGATGCAGATCTCTTCCCCACCCCCATCTGTCTTTGCCAGATGTTCCTTTGGGATTCTCCTTTTACAGTTACATTGCATCCCCAAGTGGGAATGGGAACCAATCATCAGCTGCCTTTAATATTGAAAACTACTGTAATGTAAAAACTACTGCATGTAATGGGTTTTGAGTAAGGTTTGTGAGAGCTTACTGAAACTATGTCATGGGTACCAAAGATGTCTTTTTTTTTTTTTTTTTTTCTTTCTTCCTTCTAGGAACTTTATATCGCCGTGGGAATATCTGGAGCAATCCAACACTTGGCTGGGATGAAAGACAGCAAGGTATATAAAGATGGATGTGCTAGAAAAGAGTTTTGAGGAATGACATGAGTTGACTTCCTTGCTTTTACATCAGTGCTTTCCGATTTTTTTTAATGTTAAAATTGCCAGTTTGTCTCCTCCTTTAAAACATGCTAGCCCTCTAAGCCTTGCCAAAAAAAGATATTGTGGCAAGACGGCTAACACAGTAGAAAAACTATGACACCATGAGGCAAAGTGGTAAGAAGCTGCTAATTGACTTTATTTAAAAAAAAAAAAAAAAAACCAAACCCAACACATATGCCTGAATTCTATACAATAGTTCCATTTGCGTTTATTTCAGAGTATGACATATTAATTCATGCATAACAATGTGCAATTTGAATTATGAACTTACTATTCCATAAAGTAAAAGATGTCTCTGACATTCCTGCATTTAGCCATTCAAATGGAAACCTATTATAAAACGGCAGCAAAACTTTAAAAGGTTTAACTCGTTAGTTGCCAAAGGAAGTCATCCGAAATGGGAATTGCCAGTTTGGTCCACAGTGCAGTGTTTGGAAGGAGGAGCAGAATTACCTGCTGAATCATACTATCAAATGCCAAACATCAAAAACTGTAGGTTATCCTGCTTCCCTGCAAGTAATTTTAGAAAAAGAATATATTTTTTTTTTTGGTATTTCCAGGGAATGAACTTATGCTTTCTGGCAGAAACCAAACCCAGAACTTTGAATAGCGTATCAAACTGAGGAAGAGATTTGCTAAACTTCACAGACAGATCCTTGTATTTAACCAGTGACAGGCTAGTGAGGTTACGTGACTGGTAATTGTCCTTACAAGCCAGCCTGTGTGGTAGGATGATCTGTGCTTTCTCACAGTTTAGTAGTTTTTGCATGTATTATTTAAATGGTTTTTTTGGAAAATCATGTAAGCTGGATATGGGATACAGCGCCCTTTTGGGGGCATCAGCCTTCTAAAATCAGGGACTCAAGTGGTGTTACTGTTAGTTGACACTGGAGAAAAACCAACCACAATTAGAAATTGAGGATCAATGATGGGTAGGGATGAAGGTCACTATTGAGAAGTGTGAATAATAGTATCTGTAGCAGTGTATTCTCACTGGTCTTAGTGGAACAGCATCACCGTAGCCTCCTCTTCTCACAGTGCAGCAAGAGGGAGACAACAGGGATGGTCAGACAGCAGGAGAGTCTGTGAGAGCAGCACTGATGCGGTACTATCACGGTTGTCCTTGGCTCCCTCGGGACTCTGCTAGTAGCCAGTGGGCCACAGTGTCTTTGTTTTGAGGCATTTAGTCTCCAACTGTGCTTTTGGGTGAGGGAGAAGATGGGTGGGTGGGATTAGTATCAGCCATTGACTAAGAACTGTGTATTTAAAGCTGCTTAAAACTTGATCTGACCCTGTTTGTATTTATCTCCTGCTGTATCTCAGTTAAGACTACCAGCAATACTGGGAACCTGTTACTTTAAGTGTCAGAATTTCCTTTGATATAGAAATATTGAGCAGCAATATTGTCCTGTAATATAACAGCAAAACCTCTGCTTTTCTGGCTTTTCCAGGGCTGGGTTGGATATTTGGAGATGTTCTTTTTAAAGAAATCAGGACAGATGAAATTTGTCAATGGGAGATGCACACTTAACAGTTTCATTTCTCCCATATATCTTAGTTTTTCTAGTGTAAAAGCCAGTTTTACTTATTTGTGTTTGAAGTGTGTTCTGCTTTCCTTTTAGCCAAAGCATATAGGTGGAGATACATATATATATATAGAGAGAGAGAGATATAGCATATATCTTTTCTTACTGAAAAGTTCCCATTTTTACAATCATAAAGAATTCCACAGCCATGGGAACTCTCTGGAGTGTCCCCTGTCTTCCCTCAGCACTGTGAATTACTGGCATTGTGAACTCGAATGCTTCACGATATGTTTTCCGAAGTAGTCAGATGCTTTCTACCAAGTGAAATGTATAATTTATTTGTCCTCTTACAACAAGGTAGAAAATGCAGCTTTTGAGGAGTTGTTGCTTTCTTTCCTTGTTTTTAATTCCCTCACGAGGTAGTTAACAGTATCTTTTCTTTCTAAGAGATTTAACTTGCAAAGTTCTGTTGCGAGCAAGGTGATGCTTTTGCTTCTTCCCATGGAAAGTCTGATTTAGCGATGAGGTAGAGAACCTGATCTCACCAAGAAGTTTCTTCAGCCAATGGAGCCAGAGGGAAGGACTAGGCCGCCAGACTAAAGCTTAAGAGAGTTTTGCAAGCAACTGGTGTTAAGTATTTTTGTGATAAGGACAGAGCTGGCAGCCCCCAAAGCGTTGCCAGCTGCTGGCCTCAGCCGGCCCTCAGCGTTAGCTCCTGTGGCCTCATGCCCCTGAGAGTGGTTTTGCGAGCATGGTAGGGCCTCAGAGTACAGTTAGAGAAAGTTTTTATTGAGCTAATATCCTCGGGTATCGCAGACTGGATTTTGCTTCCTGCACTTTAGAAGTGTTGGTGGAGGCTTGCATTTGCAAATGGGGGAACTGAAAGAAAAACAATAAAACTTT
The DNA here is from genome assembly GCA_013389905.1 of Sula dactylatra. Taxonomy (NCBI): domain Eukaryota; kingdom Metazoa; phylum Chordata; class Aves; order Suliformes; family Sulidae; genus Sula; species Sula dactylatra. The sequence goes on along the minus strand of WEKW01007582.1, from coordinate 103,740 downwards.
GGGAAAAGTATTTTAGGGGAAGCGTTACTGGAATACTTGCAGGTCTGCTTATGAGCTGGCAAGAGGGCGGCAGCAGCGCTCTGCTGTAGGTACTTCCTCCTTGCACGTATGATGTGGTCCTCCTTTATAGTGAGTCATGGGATACAAATGGCGGGTGAAGAAAAAACATTCCTGTGGGCCTAAAAACACAGGATTTGCAAACTTGTATCTTTGAGTTACTGCTGCTAGGCCTATGCTACTGAGCCATTAATTTTGTTGGACAAGCACATTCAGTGGAGGGAATGAACCGGAGCCATGGGAACTGTGGCTCCCTGGGAACAGCAGGTAAGTGAATCAAGTAACTGTTGGGTTAGAGCTGTCCTGAGGAGTCTTGTTGCCTTGATCCAGAGCTCACACTGGCAGCCTTTACGTGGAAGGGCAGTACTGGAGTGCTGTGGTTTAGACACCTGCTTTTGGTGTAGAATGCTCATTTTATGAGCTGTTGTCTTTTTTGGGTTTTTTTGTTTGGTTTGTTTTTTTTTTT
>WEKW01007582.1:12071-97038 GCA_013389905.1 Sula dactylatra | reverse complement strand
TATAAATATATATATCCAGGTAAGTGTATATATATGGATATAGATGTATAATACATCATATCTACATATGCACACACACATTCATATTTTTATATACAATACATATAAAATATATGTCTATACACAATCATGCACAAACATCTTTATACATCTTTACATATATAGAAACATATGTAGACATATATTTATATGCACATACACATGTCTTATTATATAAATATGTATATCCATGTATATATATGGGGATATACATAAGACATACCTCTCTATATACACACACATTCATACTTTATATAGTACAGAATACATACAAAATATGTATGTGTACCCAGTGCCACACCTATCATAGATATACATATATATCACACACACACAAACACGCATAGAGGTTATTATATATATATAATGCAGATTATACATAATAATACAGCTTTACTCTTTAGATCTTTAATAAGCACATATCTCTCTCTCCATGTATATCAATGTAGGGATGTACATATATAATACATTACACAGATATATTTACAACCATACGCTCACACACATTTATTCTTATGTTACATATACACCTATATGTATATGCGTATATGTATATATGGGGATATAAATATATAATACATTATACATAGATCTATTTATGTCTGTAACATATACATATATATTCAGAGGCCATCTCTCCTCTCTCACCCCCCTACCCCTTTACAGATATCTGTATATACTTTCACATATTTAATATATATATATTTAGATGAAATCTCTAATATACACAGACACCGCCTCTCACACACATAACTTTAGAAGTAAAGACATACACATATCTTTATATATGTATATATACAGCCACACACACATACCTTTATCTGCATATAAATCTTATCATATATATATATATGAGGATGTATGTTTGGAGATACACATACGATACATTATACACATATACATACAAACATATGTATATATTTTTTACTTACGTGTTTTTTATATGTGTATCTGGGTTTGTGTGTATATATGTGGGACATGCATATATAATACATCATAGATTTATATGCATACACATATATACACACACATTCTATATATATAATATGTATGTATATACGCAGACACATCCCTATATAGATATATGTATCTTTTTACCTATGTCTATATTTTACTGTGTTGATACACACTATATAGGGACATATATATGGGACATACGCATATAATACATTATACTTACTTGTGTACACACATATATCCACATCATCCATATGTATGATACATATGTGTATATGCAGACATCTTTTTTTTTTATAAATCCCCACATATATATACACGGGGATGTATATACCAGGATACACATATATAATAGATTATACCTACACACACACTTTTTTTTTTAATGTCTATGAAATGTCATATACATAAGGGGGGGTGTGCAAACACCCACCCACCCAGCCTCGCTTACCACGCCGTTTCAAAGCGCGCCTGTTCAGCTGCCTCCCAGCACTGGCTGCTCTGTGCTGGGCAGCCCGCACCCAGCCACCCCGAGCCCTGCAAGGGCCCTTGGGCTGGCGGACACGCAGAGCGGGGCCTGCCGAGCCCCAGCTGCCTGCGGAGAGCCCCCCGCACCGGGACACCCACCGGGGATGTCCATTTGAAGCCCGAGCTCAGGCTACAGACTGTGCCTGCCGCTGAGGTTTCTTACCATTCAGTTTAACCTTTCTGAAAGGTTCCCAGCATGGTGCTGGGCTAAGCTACCTCCCCCGCTTCTTTTCTCTTCCTTTATTTTGCCCACGCTGTTCCTCCTCAGGTCCATTTGAACCACGCTGCAGACTGGACAGCCTACCTAGGGGGAATTAACCTCTCCCAGATCTCCAAACTATTAAGAGTGCCTCCAGCAGGAGCAAACTCAGGGCCTTTCAACATTCAGAGAAATACTGCTTTAGCACAAAAGCTTCCATGGAGCAAACCAAGAGATGCCACGGTGGGTTTCATTTCCAGGACAGACCTACATCACTGTTCAGTCTTGCCTGGTTTACAGCACACAGCGCAATGCAAAAACGGAGTTCACATTGACGTTTTCAAGCAAAACTTACCACTGCTAGGCTCACTGCGGTATCGACTGATGTAATTATTCATGTCATCCTCTGAAAGAACAAAAAGGCAGCCATTAGAAGACCATTTATTTGATTATATGGTTGAAATTCTACCCCTTGAAAGGCTCTCCTCTGCCCTGTATGCCCAGAGCACCACCGTTGTGTATTTTTAGACCAGAAGATTTGGCAACACACTGCACTCCCCATCCACCCTGCAAGGCTGCAGCCAAAATAGGGATTATCATTTCTTGCAGTTCTTTATGGCACCAGCCTGGGAACGAGGCATTCTGGGTTCCAAAGGAAACGTGCTCCGTGATCTTTCCAGAGACTGACGCAGGGCTGACCAGTTCCCCAGGCCTGTCTCCTCACCACTTGCAGAGACAAGCATAACGCTGGCCTTTTTCTGGTCAACAGGGCCCTCCCCTCCTGCGTACGGCACAAGCTTGTGCTTATCCCGACAGGCTGAACCGAGGGCACCAGCATAGACAGACCTACTTCTGCTGTACAGTTACACCACTGACTTTCCTCCTTCCGCACGGTTACTCTTCAGAAAGGGAGGCACTGCGTGCCACTTGTGACCCCAGCTGCCTTCTCACTCACGTTAACATTAGTCTCTCCCTGGCGAGACCCAGTGCTCTGGGGAGAGCCCAACCCTGCTACCTACCAGTCTGCAGCCATCCCCTTATTCTGCCAAGGAGTTCTCCAGGTAGGGGCACTGGGAGGGCAGGTTTTATTTCTCCTATAGGGATACTTCTGTTTTCTTTCAATATTTTTTTCCACGTGGCCAAAACTGCTCCTCATTTGCATTTGCAATCCCCTCCTGAGACCTATGCTGTTGCCATGCTGAACAGCAATGAAATAACCATTGCTCCTGAGCAGCTTCCCTGTGCTTCTGCACTCCTCCTTTCCTTTCAGTGTTTCTAACTTGTTCCTGTGAAACACAGTTAACTTAAAAAAATGAGGAAATGATATCCAGTATGTTTCCAGAAAAACAGCTAGAACTTCCCCTGCTCTACCTTGGATGACATGGCCAATAAAAGCCACACAATGAGCTTACCAGAACAGGTGGGAATGCCTCTGCAGCTCAGCACGAGTGCTGCTGCTGTGGGAAACGAGAAACACAGCCAGACACGCCAGCTCTCTAGCAGTTGTAAATCCATGTCATTTTAATGTATAAATCCCTCCTTCTAAAATAATGCCTTCTTCTAATTCAGAATGACTAGAGTTATTTTGTTGTATATTGCATATACATATATAAGATACAGCATAACATTACATTATCTGTTGGCTTAAAAAGATACTACAAAGATTTTTACAACTCAAGGGCATAGTACTATGCTTGTAATACATACAGCAGAGTGACGCTTGAACTTCAGTAATGGTAAGATAAAAATGAAGACACGACCAGAAAAGGGAAAAAGCAGCGGCTATTTCGCATATATGGATATTTAGATGCTGCAGATGACAGCGGGATTTCCTGTTATCTTACAGAAAAGCAGAACACTTTACAGTTGCTGAAAGAGAGAATAACAAACTCCTGTTGTTGCACTTCTGAGCCAAATGCAAATATTGCTGCTAAGAGAACACTATCGGCAACCCAGGAAGAATTTCAAGCTTACAAGCAACCTGACCTGCCCAATTTGCAGTGTATCGTCTGCTCTAAAAGCATTCTCTCCTTTTAAGTGCTCTTTTTGATACCATGTTTCAGAAAACCATGCTCATCCCTTTGAGCCAGATTTCCTTCGTCCCCCTGGGTCTCTGTGGCTACAGTCCTGCCTTTTCACAGCACATTGCGGTTTGCAGGTGAAAGAAACAGATGTTTTCTGGGGAACACTTTCTCCACACAACAAGACCCAAACCACTAAGCACTCTGTACCTGAAATAGCCGCACTCATAAGAAAGCAAATCTAACCTGACACTGAAAGGCAACATGGTTGTTTTCCTGGTTTCATTGGATCTTAAAAGCTTTTTTGGCCCTTGTTGATCTTTAAATGCCTGCAGTCAGAGGTGTGCTTTGTGCTAATGTCTGAGTTTAAAAAAGAGGCCTCAGAGTAGCTCAAGGCAATGCCGCTGAATTAGGAGTACATTGCAAGGCTTTTCAGCTATCTGCTACTAAAATACACTTCATTTCAATCATGCATAATTTATACTCTAAATGCCACCAAACCTGCCAGCCTGTTAGATACAGGTTCTCGTTCAGGCATGGAACCTTCAGCTACAGTCAGAAAATACCTGCATGTCTGTATTTCTGGTAACGCACTTTCATCATATTTAACTAATTCTAAGCAGAGAGATGAGGAAAACAGAACTACAGTTTGGCCTGGATGAGGGCACGTTCTGCACGCAGGGGTCGCCCCTCCTTATCACCTGGCAAAAGCACACGGCCACACTCCCTGCAAAGAATGGGGGACCAAGGTGCTCTCATTTTCCTCAGCTGTCATTGAAGCCTGTCCCAAATGCCAAGACACTTTGCACTGATGACAGAAAACAACATGGAAAAGTTACTCATCTGCTTTTTGCATCTTGTGGCAAGGCTCAAATCAAGCCTTCTTTAGGATTGCATACGTTTACTGCCCTGGCCATCTGTCTATCCACTAACATAATGTACCAGGGTACTATCTGCAAACCAAGCAGTTGCTTTCAAACCAGTTTAGCAAAGAGATACAGACTATTCTTTATATCAGCACAGGCCAATGCCAAACACCTGAAAAGGGAATCCTGTAATGCACTCACTCAGATCCCTTCGAGCGGTGAGGAAAATCACAGATTGTCCTGGCTGCGTGTGTGACCCCTTGCTCACAAGACTGGGAGAGCTGCCTCGCTGCCCACTTTCATGTTGTTATGTGATGGCCTTACTAAAGTCTTTGTTTTACATTGCTTACCGAGCTATAAATAAAAATATAAACATATAAATATATATACATGTGCATGTAAAATATAAAATACGTACTTAAGTTTATTTACCTTGAATAGTTTCTTATGAATAAAAAACAATGAAGAGGAATGGAATAACAACAGAACAAATATTTCAAGAACAGATTAAGTTTCTGAATGATTACATTAAAGCAAACTAACAATTAACAAACTCATCTTGTCATATTGGGATTCTCAGCTGCTTTGAGCGTACAAGGCTATAAACAATTCCAGTTATCTCTCATGATATTCTACATTGCTGAAAGCAAGGAGTTTAAAAAAAATGCCACAAATATACAACTGAAAGCAACTATTTGTGCATATACACAAATAAAAAGTACGGCACTGCACGTTACTGTGGAACACTGCTTAAGTACTTGGTGGTGATTTACTATGAGATGAAGTCCCCACTGCTCAGCATGTGCAGTCCAATGGGATCAGCAGTACGACATTTGCAGCTGGTGCATGTAGGAAGGTCGTATGAGTAAGTAGGGAAGACCAGCTTTTACAAGAGGGGCAGATTACTTAGGTTATTTAAATTCTGCATAGTGTTTTCTGCTGTCAGTGTATTTTAGTTTCAGCTCCAGAAAGGGAGTTATCTTAAGAAATACTTCAGACTTCATAGTTTCCCCCCTTTTTTTTTTTTCTAAAGACTTTTTTTTCTTATTTCTGCCACCTTGGGATTTTCAGGATCCAGAAGACTTAATTTTCTTCCTTTCCTAGAAATAAACCCACCTCTTCATATAGACAGCAATGTTACCTGTACTTCCTTTTCCAGAAGTTAAACTTTCCATTTAAAAGTCCTTGGCCTTAATGATGCCCAAATGATATTTATAGTAAATTAAGGAACTGGCAGTAAGCAGAAAGAAAAAGGATCTCTCTGTTATTTCCCCTGGAAATGGCAACCTTAGGAAAATGTCTGTGGATGACGATTGGGATCCTCTTGCTAGATGCACCAGGAGGAATCATAGAACCGCTTAGGTTGGAAAAGACCTTTAAGATCATCAAGTCCAACCGTAAACGTAACGTGGCCAAGTCCACCACTAAACCATGCCCCTAAGTGCCAGGTCTACACATAACAAATGAAAGCCTTTACCCCCAGGAGATCTGGCGACAAACCTAGTGATGAAGATCCAATAGTTGTGAGTTGAGAAGAGAGAACAGGAGGAGTGAGGCAGCTGTTCCCCACCTGAAAACGCATCCTAACCTGTGGCGAACAAGGATGGTTCTACAATCTTCCCTGGAAGGCGAGAGCGATGGGAAGCAGTAAGATACACAGCAGCACTGTGGAGGAGTTCAGCTGAGAGAAGGTTTTGCTTGGCAGGAGAAGGAACGAGCAGAAGCAGGCTGTTCTCCTTGGTCCATGAGCATTATTTGCTCAAGCAGTGTGGGGTGTGAATGATTGCCAAAAGAGCACAACAAAATGAGACACCTGGAACTGCTTCATCTACTAGTGGAAGACAGCAACTATATAACTGCATGAGGTGTGGCAGCAGAGTAAGGTGGGACCACAAATAGACAGCAGGGCTGACTCCAGCAGGGTCAGGACTTTTCACTAGACAGAAGGGAATGTCTGGTTGGGAAGGTTGCTCAGCCTCCTACGTACCTCGCGTAAAACCAAAACCGCCTTCCCTGACACCGTAACCAACCACTTCCGCGAGCCTGTAAGTGCCACAAAGTCAAATCAAGAAGGGGAAATAAGTCTCATCTCTTAGCCTGCTACCCACATCTCTGTTATTGAAAAAATTGTGTGGTTCCTGGTTAGGATCCTCCTGACAGCTACTAGATTTTTGACTGATGAAGGTTTTCAAATTATCTGCCTGTTATTTTCCTGCAAGATTCAGAACACACACTAAAACGATTCAGGGAGTAATAAACTATTTAGAGTACAGTCCCATATAATCTCATCTGACCCAAGAGACAATGTTGTAATCTCTCTCTCCTGGCCCTATAAAAACCTAATAAATTTGGTGAAACACATAAGTGACATTCCACCCAAGGCAGATCTCTTAGTTCTGTAATCCCTCAACAGTGACCTTTAATTGTTTCATCAATGACTTTAGTGAATGAGTCTGCAAACCCCCTGCATACAATAAATACCATTAGCACATCTTTTAGATTAGAGGCCTTCAAAAAGGGATTTCTTTTGAAATATTTCATTATTAAAGTATTTTACTTCATATTTTTATTGCCATTGATAGTACTGCCTTCTGTCTCTCCAGGCTGAATTTTCTGAACTGGAAGGTTATTTTTGCTGCTGGGTGGTCTCCCACTGAGGATGTGAGTCCTCAGAGTAATGCCTTACCCTGACTTCCCTCCAGAAAGCAATCTTCACTAGGAGGTTTCTAAAGAAGCAGATCTTTCATCTCCATCACTGCTATCTGACACTGGCATCTTCTCCTTAAAGTACCTCTACCACTTAGAAGTATTTGGGCAAGTAGGATGAAGTACGCTTTGCAATAAAACCCACTAAGATACACTCTGAGCAGGGAGGTTTTTCAAGGCACAAGTTAAGATCAATTTAATGCGCCCTAAACACTTTCAGAAGTAAGAACGGTGATGACAGCTATGCTGCTCTGACACTAGCCGACAACACTGCCACAACCTGAGTTTGCACGAAAAGAACGTAGCTTTAGTATGACACTGTAGTGCAGAAAGAAAGGAAGACAAAATGTACATAAAAAAAGGACATCTACAGGTGTTTCTGAGCACACACTGGCAATCCATGGGGAAAATTCCCTAATGAAGCTGTAACCTCCACAGGGAGTTTTCCGCTGCAGATTGCTAGGCAATCCCTCGCATTCCAGATCTGTCTGACCTTTGTGATCTAAACTTCACCATCACCAAACTCTCAGCCAGACCTAACCTCCTCTTCTCCCCAGCAGTCCAAGTATAGCTCACTGCTCACTTGTAAATTCATTTATTAAGGCATGTGCATGCTCCCTAGGCTGTGCTGTACTGTCTAGTTCACCTTTCTGGTCTTGTGCAAGATGACCTGAGCGGAGTTTTTTCCCCGTGCTTTGCTGGCCCTAGAAGGTCTCTCTCTCCTTTCCCTCTGGCAGGATGGCAAGTTTGTGCCAGGACATGAACAGCCAGCTGGCCCTTTCCAGGAGTCTTCCCCTGCTTTTTGAATGAAGGCAGATTGCCACATTAGTGCAAGCTGCAGTACTCACACAACTGTTCCATTCACACGGATATCCAGTACCTGCAGAGGTTGGATGGATGCCTGAGCATGTGGATAATCCACCTTGAGAGGAACTGTCAAAGCTTGCACAGAAAACAGATCAACAGATTCAGCCTGGTTCTAAGTAAGAAATCAACCTGAGATGGAAGTCATTGTGCAGAAGGAAATCCTGGAATATGGAACGGGCTCTGTTATCAGCAGATACTGCTGAGACAGAAAACCAGAGTCCCTATCTGACAACAAATTGGGTGAGTGGCTTGGCCCTCACTTTAGCAGATCATGCTGCAAGAGCACTGCGTGCTGAGTTGAGCATGGCTGAGATGCAAGACATCTGTGTGTCAGCATGGCTGGTGGCTTTGGGTAGAGGATGGCCTGGGGGACCTCCCAAAGCTCTTTCCAACCTTGCTCTCTATGACTATGGATCAGCAGATCCACATCTGGGTTGGCTTGTTACAGTCAGCCTGAAGCAAACACAGAGGAACTTGAATCTGTCTCTGCAAAACAGCCACATTTGTTGAGTCTAGAAAAAAAAAGGTTGAGCAAGAATATGGCTACCAACAACAGAAAAATTTGCTGGGTAACCATCAGGGAAAGATAAGAATAATTTAAGCAAAAAGATTCAAGAACAAATTGTTATAAACCAGCAACAAATAAATGTAGACTGGGAATTAGGAAAAGATTTCTAATCATTTAGAAAAGTGAGATGCTGGAACAGTGTTATAATGGCGGCAGAGGACAAAATACATCACTGCTGTCACATGGAGCATGACCTGTTTATGAAAGGGGTTATTATGGAAGGGCTGCATGCTTGGACAGTGGAAAACGTTCCAGTTCTGTGTTCCTTTACCTGTCAGCAATGCCTTCACACCTCTGCACATTAATGATGGGAGACAACTTCAACCTCACGCGCGTGACCACACGCTCACCACCTCTGGAACTGAAAAGTTTCTACCCCACCCATTTGGTGAATATGAAATTCAAGAGCTTAACTTCACTAACTACACACACATTTATGTAAGTGTTGCTTAAGGTTTAATTCCTTTGACTCGTGCCTGCGTGATCAGTGCACAGAGAACCACAAAGCCTGAGAGAGGCACCTACAGAGAAGCCTAATCCTCACTCTTCCACGGATACATGGAATTTAACCAGGAAGTCGAGTGCACTTAAGATATAACCGTTTCCAGGAATAGGCTGCAAAGTAGATACATTTCAACATTTTCAAATAATCATAAACTATTGTTCTGTAGTAACAGGGCTCTCTTAGAGCACTAACAGATGATCACCAAAGGAACTGGCTTAGAGTTTAAAAGTGTTCAACCAGCTCAGACTGCCTCACAAGGAATAACTGACAAAATCCTTTCCAGTGCCCTGCTTTGCCTTCTCAGACAGCTTATGAATAATCTTAAGGGAAGCTCTCTGAAGCTCCAGAATTCTTCACGTTCCCCTCCCAATATCCTACTTTTTTCACTTACAAAACAGTGGGTACCTATGGGGAGAGCAAGCTTTACTTTTCTCCAAGGATGATCATAAATTGCAGCAGTCCCCCAAAGCAAAAGACCTACTGCTAACCCCATAAAAATGGAAATTTGACTCAGAATTGCTAAAATAAGATTTCTGCAATGCGAAGTAACAGAGCTAGGATCCGGTTCTTGCTCAAAGGAATAGAAGGGTGGCATATTAATCTTAAACTATGGCAGTATTGTAGAATTCCAAAAACTGAAGTGATATATGCAGGAAAATGAGGAATTTCCACTAGGGACTGTAATTCATATATTATGGGAGAGATTAAAGAATAATAAATTTTGGAAGGAAGTATTAATGGCTATATGGGGCACTGCGGACCTGGCATTCCCTGAAGCCTGGAACTTCGTATACTGAACACTAAAAATGATTTGTGCAGGAGCAGAAAACATTAGATGTTATTCTGACCATGACCAGTTACAAACTGTAGGAAGTAAGAGCTCAGCAAGAGAAAAAGCTTCCTTTATAATTTAGAGATGAACAGATAGGATAATATTTGCCAATACGTCAAATGGTAACCGTCTCTGGGAAGAAGAAAGGGATGACAGCACTTAGGATATTTCCCTTGCTTGCAGAGAAAGGCTGACCACAATGGTCCTGAACATCATTAGTGATGCTGCTGTGCACTCACATGCAACAGCTTTCACCCTAAGCTCTTTACAAACTGAGGCAGAGAAGCTAAGTAAAGTGCTCACAGTGCAGCAAATGTCACAGCTTTGCCCTAGGTTTATAGCTCCTAGTGTCCCGCCCTTCTCGAGTCCATCGTCTTCCCTGGTGTCAATAATGGCACCCTTTCACTTGCATGCTGAAGCCTGTGTTTTAGCCTTCTTGTTTGTCCACTCTGCAGATCAATTTTTTAGCAAGACAAATAAAATCTCCATTCAAAGCAAGTTAAAGGTGAAAAATGTCCTGCTTCTCAGCCAAATTAATCAGAAAAGCCCATATATCCATACATTTTCCACAGAGTTATTACTGCCATGTTAGGAGGTCTCTTGGTGAACTACTCTGGGGAGACAGAAGCATGTGAGGCAGCAACCACCTCATCATCCAGAGAATTAGTACAGGACTGACCAGGCCACAAACAGCTTACAGCTGTACTGCCTCAAGAAGTGGTCCTTCAAGAAGAGGCATGAAATATTAGCTGGGGAGCTATGGGACACTTTCAGAGCCTGCTGACCATCTGACCAGAGCTCTTTTCTCTCCCAGTCTCATACCAGCAGTTAAGGCACTTCAGATAAAAAGAGAAAGAGGTCTGCAGAAAGAAAAGCTGGGTGAAAACATGTACTGAAAGCTACCAAATCTGCCAGCACACACAGTACTCTCCCGGTGCAGGCCACTGTGTGTGTGTCTACACAAATTCCCTGAGGTGCTGTGTGTACCATGTGATGCTGGGGTTACCTGACTTACTTCACTGAATGCTGTAGGAAATGGTTGCACAAAATCCAGTGTAAATACCAGAGTACAAGCTACAGCTGCCCCTGAGGAGCTTTAACTTATGCACTATCCCATAAAACTCCCAGGTAGGGAAATGAGTCTGAATGCTTTCTTATTCCATAACCCCTCCGTGGTAAAGTATTCTGCACTGAATGTTTCCATTGTTCAATATAGACGGGGGAAATAAGATTAGCTTGAGATGGAATATCCTATTTTCTCATGCAGTATGTTCTCTAGCCAACTCAAGCTTGCTGGTTTGGCAGAATTCAGGGCTCTCCAAAGACGGTGATTTTTTTTTTTTTGAAGGCTGACAAAGTTAAGTTTGGCACAAACACATGCATTCCATGCCATACCCTACCCTCAGGTGTTATATGTAGGGCTAATGTTCTGCCAGAACGTAAGAGAACAACACATCAGAGTGTTTTGCCTAACAGTTGAATTGTGGCTTGGAACTGTAGCTTTTCTTTTAACAGTATTAGCAACCTGGCTCCTTATTTCTCCTCCAACTAGTCAGTGCAATAGGCAACTGCAGATATTTTTCAAAGCTCACAAATGCCATGTGGCACACAGAATGATTAACTGCAGTTACCACTCTGGAATCTTTAAGGAGGAAAAAACACAGCTCAGACAAAATGGATGCAAAACAATTCCTAATGTGGTCTGACACAGAGGGTAACTTGCAAAACGTAACCCTTGACCCAAAAGTCAGGATTTAAAACACTGGCGGCTTACAGTTCCAGGCAGAGCAAGCAGTGTGGAAAGCTCTGAAGATAGCATAGCCAGTGTAACTGCAGCATGTGAGAAGTGGGAGGATACAGAAGTGACCTACAGGAAGCTTCTTAATTGTGCTCTGCAGAGCCAGGTCTCAGGAGTATTTCACATGCCTGAGCAGGTGGGGAGATCCTACACCAACCAGATATATTTCTTCCACACTGTGCACTGAGGCACCTTCAGCTGAAGACACGCTCTTCTTCCATCCGACATATCACGTTCAGATTTTGCTGATATATGTATTGGACGGAATGGCTGTGGTGTGGATAAAGAAAATGCTGGCAGCATGCCAACGTGGTAATGGTGAAAGCTGCTGCAGCTCCCAGGGAATTACTGGGAGTGCAAGTCGGTGCTGGGAGAGCTGGAGAAGAAAGACCCAGTTGAGGTGGGGCGGGAGAAAAATCAGGCAGGGCTGGCTCATGAGCTTTCTTCCCCGGGGGTAACTGCCTTCTCAAGCTGTTAGTTGAGGTTTTGAAGTCCTGTAGCTTACACAGAAACAATCTCTAAGCCAGCATTACTAGTGCAGGATTCAAAGCCTTGGTAGCTTACTACTTCTTTCCTTTGCAAAACCACCCAGGAAACTACATGCAAAATCCTCTGCCTCAATTGACTGTTCCTGGATTGTGAATTAACGCACTGATGTTATTGCTGGGCTTGTGGTTTCTCATGCAAACTTAACTTGGTCCCTTTGTCAGTAGTCCACCAGGATGGTAGACTATCATGGATGGGTGTCCCTTGCTCTAAGGCCAAAGGAAATTTTTTCTGTCCAGCTCTTGTCTCATTCAACATCAAGGAAAATTGCTTAAATGGAGTCACCCAAATTTAGCTTCTAAGGACAAGCGCTCAAAATAATGCATCTACAAAAGCTTTGTATGTAATATACGATAAAACGCACAAAAAATATTTCCTCCTGTATTTTTAGATGACTTCTGGGAATCAGAAATGAATTCTATATACTCAGTATGAATGCTTACATGTAACATAACTGCACCTTACCCAATATGTAAAGTAATGCATGTTTTCTTGTTTGCTGAACGTCTTTTTTCAGTGAAAAGCACGAATCCCTCTAATCACGTAACCTAACTGAATGTAGAAATCAATCCTGAAGATTGACAGCCTACTTTGCTGCACGTGTGGCCAGCATTTTACAGGGAGAAACAAATAATGAGTACTTGTGTTAATTTGGATGATGGAAAGAATACCTTGGACAGAAGAATTTTTAGATGAATCTCCACAGCACTAAAATTTCAGCAAACCTCCTTATAATGTGCACAACACTCTCCAGTTCCAAATGTAACCCTCAAGGAACACATGAATAAATTATAATATATCCACTGGGGAAAACTCTGAAAACCTGTAAAAAAGGGGGAATTGCATTTTAGGGGGCAGTCTGCTCAACTGCCTGCTTTTAAATACAATTTCAAATCAGGAATAATTAATGGCTGAATTGTGGTTAGCGCTTAGATATTATCAAGAGGAAAAAAAACAAAAGCAATTTCTACATGCTTTCATTACTGTGTAGAGAATGGAAAGGATTATCATCTGAAAATGTCTGGTGAGCTTTTTCTCTTAAACCTTTTGATTAAAGTACTTCTGTGCCTTGAATCCTAAAGAGTTTGGCCAAAATAAAGATACCATGCAAACCTCTTAATTCAGATATATTCACATAGTGTTCATCTATTAAAATAATCAAGCTAAGATGTTCAAGGAAGACTAACATATCACTAAGGTAGAAAGTGTTGTCTCCTGGAATATTATGTTAAATGTTACTGAGATCAGGACACATTCTGCACTCCATTGTAAGGGTTGGGGGATCACAGGAAAAAGAGCTATGTCATTTCCAAAAATACTTCTGGTCTAGCACTTGTGTGATAAAAATGGATCCAAGTAAATATAACTGTTGATATTCCCCTGAACCACACACCTGCCCAACAGACAGCTCACAGATGACACACTGCTCTTCACCACAGTCGCGTGTCCCTTAGACATCTGAGCAGGAACTGCCTATACAGTGCATCACTCCTTTTCTGGCACCAGAGCTGCCCTGTCTAAGCACAGCTGGGCTGTCCGGCACTGGCAGTTTTAAGCAACCTGGTGAGAGCACAGGCTCTAGGCAAGGCAAGCTTTGTAGCTGATGCATTGGCCCTCTCTAAGCTACAGAAATGCAAGTGGCCAAAGACCAAAACTGTTTTGCAATGTTCTCAATTTCCCTGCTTTTACCTCTGAGTGATTATTGTTTTGCCAATTCTGATTTGGCTGCTGCTTCTTAAGTGTTTGATGGATATAATCATGAGGACACTGGGAAGGTACGTCATAGTCATTTTCTTCCCGAGTCATTTTATTGGCTCTGTTCAGCATCTGTTCGCAAATACAACAGCTCCTGCCACTTCAAAGCAGATGCAGCCTTTTTGCAAAATTGGGAAAATGCAGTCTCCAGGGAAAGTAATGGTAGAGTGAAAGTATTTGTGGGTTCAATAACTCCATGCAAAGGACCAGCTGTGCCAGCAGGTAGCAGCCCACAGGCAGCACTCACCTCGTGGAGGTCGCAGCTCAGTGATGTTCTCGGTGGCTTCATCATCCGAATCTTCAGTTGCTACCACCTTGTACCTGTTGCTGCTCTGTTTGTTCAGTACATGTGGGACCTGCAGCGCAGCCTCTCTCTCTGCAGCCAGATCCAAATCCTGCTGAGCAAGGTGGGCCCTCAGCTGCCTGATTTCAAACTAGAGGAAAAAAACACCACCGCATACTGATGTCATATAAGCATGGCCAAAAGTCTATATTCTACAGCTGGGGACCTATTACTCATTTTATCACTAAACCACTACAAACTGGTGACAGTAAATACAATGTGGTTGAGTCGGGATGCGAGTCCAAGCTGCTGATGCTCTCTCCCAGAGCTCATGTGAGCTGGACCATGGTTCACATAATTTAAAAACGACTGCCTCATGCTGGTCTTCTATTTTGTGCACGTCTGCATCCTGAAGATATTGGACAGCTTTTGGACAAAAGCCTGAAAATTCTGGACAATTTTTAACAGATCTAAATGCCAAATCAAATGAAATCTTTATAGAAGACCACTCTTAACAGGCATCTAGGGATTTAGGTTTGTGAAAAACATCCCTAATCTGCTAGACTCTATAATGAGGATTTCTGTGGAGGTAGGTTCTCTAAGCAGTACCTAGAACGGTCCTCCCCAACTAACTGCGCAAGGGGGAGGGACACCACAGTCCTCTTCCAGCTTGAAATCTTCTGTACTCAACAGTGTGCAGAAAACCCTGGGGAAGGTTGCCACTTCTCTGGCCACTCCCCTCAAATATATGAGCCGCAGCAGTTAATGACTTTCTGCAGTCAGGAGGGTGTTTGCCTCGTTATAAAGCAGGTACAATTTGATTGATGGACACAGCATATTTCTCTTGTGTTTGACAGTCATAGGTCTTCCACAACTCAAGAAGGAAAATAGTTTTTCTGAAGAGGCTGCAGAGAGCCTTCAAACCCTTAAATAGGCACCACAAGATCCCACTGTGTTTCTCCTCTGCCATCCAGCACAGCTATGGGGCCGCACGGCACAGAGTTTCTCTTTTTTAAACTCTTTTTAACACCAGTAGTACAGCAGTGACCAAGTCATATCTAATTATAGAGAGTCTGAGAGGGAAAAGCAAATGAGGCGAGTAATAGGCTAAGGCATTTAAAATTTAGCATTGCTGGGCCTCCCATAGTTCAAGGCCTGAAAAGCCATCGGAAAGCATGATGCTACAGTGAGCCACGCTGCACCTGTCACTCCGCATTTACAACAGGGATGGAATTAGCACCTCCGTGCTTGAAAACTGGTGTGTAACAGCATGTAGGCTAAATGAACCTGGTTCTGGCTTTTGCCTCTCAGATGCTGACTCAAATTACTTTGCTGTCAGATTTTGGAATCTGCCAGCGGACCGAGTTTGTTCCACCGTGGTCCACATCAGACATGGTGCAAACCCCAGGCACACTGCAGAGCACCAGCAGTTCCTCCAAGCTGTGTAAGCGACTGGAGGGGAAACAAGACAGTTTCCACAGATTTTAGAACGAAAAAAAGAGGAAAGAAAAAGGGATTCCAGTTTGCCATATCTGGAGACTATCTGCTTTCCAGAGCATAAGGGAAGGAACTACAATAACTGGAAGGCCTACTACAAGACTAAAATCTGGAGAGCAAAACAGCACTTCAGGCTTTGCAGATGACATTCAAACCACCTGATATAGGGATCTAACAAAGCATGCAGCTTTTTCTCTGTCTTGAATTGAGTGGAAAGAGGTCTGGCAGCTGCAGACAGCTGGCTACATGAAATGCTCATTGCTCTTAACCAAAGGTCCCTCTGGCAGTGGCAGTCAGAGGAGTCAGGCAGTATCAGCAAATGTCAAAATATAGGCCTGCTCCTTGATTCCTTCAAGGAAGCCTGCATGGCAGATCCCAGATGGTGGGTTTTGTGTTAACCTATCAGCTAGGAAGCAGCAGCAAATGGGTAGTGCTAAGTCTTTTCCCAGCCAGCCCTGAGCTTCCTGAGGCTTAAGGCACCTCTGCCATACCAGAGGTGCCAGTACGACTGTGTCATTCAGCCGTGAATTCAGCCGTCTGGAGTTCAACTTTACAACACAGAGAATTTCAGGTTTCATCCTTGACCTGAAAATCCCAAAATATCTTACATCTCACGTTTAAAGGGAGGAAGATACCTTTCCAGACACTCCCTTGGTTTAAAGGAAGAAATGCACTCAAACATCACAGGCAAAAAATAAATTATTCCCTAACCATATCTACTTGCCTACCTCAAACTAACAGGCAGTAAGAATTAGGCACCATTACTTTTTTTTTTTTTTTTACATTTCACATTTCATCCTTCAAAAACATTCCTGTCTGTCAGAAAAAGAAATATTGCCACTAAAATGCTTAATTCTGGCCTAGAGGCAGGATATGATTTCTTTTTTCATGGAAAAGAAAAAATTTGGCAGGTATTTTGTAACACAGATAGATAAAACTACCTAGAAGTCAGCTCAACAATTGTATTTCTTCATCACACCCAATTTAATCAGCTTAGGCGTATACAAAGATTGGCCGAACCCTGTAACAATCAAAAGCTTGAAGGGAATCACTGCATTTTACAGATGTGAAAAAAGGAAGCACATTAGGTGATCTTTCCTCCTACAGTGAGCCTACCGCAAAAATGAGGGGAGAGATCAGACTTTCTGATGCCCACTTACATGTTCCAATCAATAAAGCAAGAGTTTCCAAATATCCACAGATTATTGTCAATCGTTAAAACTTCCATGCCCAGTCACCATCCAGTTTTTAATAGACAAGTTCATAAATTTTATTGCTTAACACAGCTCTGCCAACAGGCTATGAACTATTTAGCCTGGCAAGCCAAGTAGCAGTCTGCAACCATCGCTGGGGTCACCATGCTAGACAACTACACTTTGTCCAAACAATTCTTTATTTCCTGTTTATATGGCAAAAATTACTATCTTGGGTGACTCCTCACCACACAGACAGCACGAGAAACTGGAATCCACAGCAAAAATGACTACCACAGTTATTCAGGTGAACAGCTACTACCGCTAGTAATGTCAAAAACAGAAGGGGGTTTGCTGCCATCTTATGTTTGAAAGACAGAAATACATGCTTGTGCCTACAGCAGCAGAGGAAGCGGAAGCACCTGCTTATGAAGATCGCAGAAACATCACATTCTAGCAGAAACCAAAACCTAGACCTGATGTCTTGGCTCATGCAACACTTCCCTCATCCACTGCTTGAGGATGATAAGTGTATGGAGGACTTGCAACTTTTTAAGTGACACGTGAACTCCCTTTTATTGCTAGCTGCAAACACAATCCATATGCTTGTCTTACTTTCAGCTCTTACTGAGCTCGTTCAGCTGGTCTAAAATCCAGAACTGAACATGAGACTCTAAAGAGCAGATATGAGGATTGGATTCCTAGGCACAGTAAAGCAGCACAGTGCTCTGGACTTCAACAGCATGTGCAAGGTGAATAATAGCACACAGATGTTCAGAAAGATAACAGCAGATGTTGCCTACAAAACCACACAGCTGCAGCTGGTTAACACAGGCTCTCCCTTCTACTTTTCCATTACCTCAGATGGTCAGCTTCCAGGTCCCATTCATGTTTGCCCTGAAGTCTATGTAGTCATTGAAACGGTGGAAAGCTAGAATTAAATACTGTTGTGTGTGTAACTGTAACTTTTTTATTGACAGAGAACAGGGTATTCATTGTAATAATGGTGTTCCACATTCACTGTTACTAATGCAAAGTGATCCATACGTGATCCATAGAGATGCAGAACCATACTCTGTTACAGACACATAGCATAACACTGAGCCAAAACCCAACTCAATATACTGCTTCCATATGCAACCCAAACTCTCTAAGTCTCTAGCATATTCAGAAAAGGAGTGGGTGGGATGGAAAAAAAAAAAAAAAATCACCATTTATCATAAGGATTGATTTAGGAAAATGAAAGGACATCCAATAAAATATCTAGGAAAAGTTAAAGAAACAGTTTTTTTGCTCACTAAAGGCATGCATCTACTTCTGAGATCAGTTCAATATTAATTGTTTCCAATTGTTACTTAAAAATTATCCCAAGATATTGCAGAAGCTGGAATACAGTTTTGGCCACTAAAAGCAACCCACTAAAAACAAAGGTTAAGTCTAAGAGAAGTGGGTATTCCTTACACGTGAAATTCAATGAGAGACTGTATGAGCAAATTATGTTGTCGGCGCTTATATCTATTGAACATTATATTGAACGCTGACCTCGGGCAATTCTAATGTGTAAAAGAGCTAATGAGATTGCTCTGACTGCATGTCATGGAGTCCAGGGCGGGTTAAATAAATCATTGAAAGGTATAAAATATAACAGTCTTTTTAAGTAAAAATTCTGCGCCAAGTTAAACGCATGAAATTTCTATTTGCAGTAGGAACTGACGTAGTTATCTGTAGACTTGGGCCTCTGTAATACAGACTACTGCAGGAGGGCTATACAGAGAAAACTACGTTTCATTCATTTCATATTTTCAGGTGGACCATCCTTCTTCCTTCAGCCTGTAAGGAAGGATGCATATTATGAGGGGGGAAAAAAGCATACAAACTTACACACATGCTTTGATTTGTTTAAATTAAGACTTACTCATAGGTATCAGCTCTCTGTCAAGAATCTTGTAAATGCCGCAGAGAGCCAGTGGGCAAATAATGGTGTTGTGTGGAAGGTAACTTGATGTTATCAAGGACACTAAGGCAACCCATCTCCTGACTCAAGACGATTACAAACTGAGTGCTGGTCCACTTGAGACTTCTACTGACATTATTTGTCAGGAAACCTATGATATTCATTACCTTTAATTACATATACTTTGGTAGCTTTTGCGGTGTTCTTTATTCAGTAAGTTCCTAAAATACTTTGCAATAAAAAAAATATTTGAAAACTTCATAGAATCACGGCATGTTGTAGGCTGAAATGGACCTGTGAAGGTCATCTAGTCCACCACCCTGCTTACAGCAAGTCGATTTAACTGAGGTTGCTAAAAGCCTGTCAAGTTTTTAATATCTCCAGGGTTGTATATACCACAACCTCCCCGGCAACCTGCTCCAGTGCCTGGCCATTCTCCTAGTAAAAATGTTTGCTCCTATATTTAATAGGAATTTTGCACATTCCAGCTTGTGTACTGTCACTGTGCAGCTCTGAGGAGAGCCTGGCTACACCTTCCCATGAGGGAGTCGATGACAATAATAAAGATGTAATACACCTGGCTAATGTGAAAATACACTACAGGCTGTCTGAGATACAGACCATCTCACATAAGAATAAGTTAACTAGGTTGTCAGGCATGAAGAGAAAGTGCATCGATGGTAAATTTAAACTTAGTGTTTTCCAGATTTGTTGTGTGTCCTCTCATAGCACTAAACTTCGCAATAGTTTGCCAGGAAACAAACCAGAAAGAACTATGAGGCATACCTGTGTACTACCTCACCTAAAGAATGCATTAGGTGATTATTTATAAGCAGGTAAAATGACAGAGACCTGCCCAGAGCTCTAGGTAACATCTCAGTTTACATGCCTGGTTTTATAAAACATGCCACCCATCCTATCTGATGTTTTACAACATGCATGTAAGACTCAAAAAGGGACAGACTTAGCAGTGAATCATACAGTACTTCCCTTTAACGGTCTAGCAACAGAGTATGATTGACGTAGTCTCAGAGAGATCAATGAACATTTTAGCCAGAAGCTTACTCGTGTCTAATGCAGGAGCAATAACTTTGCTCAATTCTATTAGTGCTGTCTGTACAGAATGCCCTGCCCTAAAACTCATCTGCTACTGGGATACAATCCAATGTTTATTTCCATTAGTTTAGCCATTGTTGGTAACAATAAAAATCAGAAGACAGTTGCAAACTAATGATTTATGGGCAGAATGAAACACGGGATAACCTTGGCTGCCTTCCGTTCACCAAGAAAATGACTGGTAGTTAGAAATAAATTAAAATTATTGCAAAAGGATAACATAAGTTATTTCTCCGATAGGTAATTTTACCAGCTAAATAGCCCTGTCATTAAACTAGCAGCTGTTGTACAAATTATATTCCAAGATAAAAAAAGAAATTATAGCTTCCATAGTTGTTGCAGCTTTGAGCATGATGAAAAACCCAATTCTATAGGAGCTGACAGAAAAGGAGCTCTTGTGATAAGACTGAATACATAGTCTTGGCTGGACTGTACTCAGCTGAATGACTCTTACGGAAGTTAAACAGAAAGGATCACGTAAGTAGATCTATTATCAGAAATGGAAATTCCTCTTCAGGTGATTCCAGAGGAAAAAAGCAAACTTCCCTGACTGGAATTTCCATTGTTAATGGAACTTTGAAACTTCGTTTTGCAATTTAAGTGAAGTTATTCTGATAAAACAACACCATCAGCAATATACTCTGTTCATATTTTTTATAGTAACTGCAATGAGACTTTTTTACCTTTTACCTTTACCCATTTTTAGACATCCCTGTTACCGTGATTGGTAATGTTTCTTACGTTTTGTGAACTCCTGTACAGCCATCTCAGCCCTTTCAGGATTTTCTGCCTTGACTGCCCTCATGCTCCACTCCCTTTTAATGACTTCTTTCTTGGCCAATGGAGAATAAATAAAACAGCATACTATTCAAACAGTTTCAGTGGGGCACTACAGAGAACAAAGCGGTGGTCCGTGCAACTATAATTTATAAAATATATTCTGGTTTTCAGATGTATGGCTAGCCAAAACCCAACATCTGGAAAAAGTTTTCGTGTTTGCAAAAGTACGTCTCCAGTGTCATTCAGGAATGGAAATGTACTTTATAGTTGTGATACCCTATATCACTGGCCAAAAAAATGTACAACTGACAAAAGAAACAGAATTCAGAAAGTAAGACGAAGGGAGGTTGCATCTTTCCTGCTTTTATTTCTTGAAAGCAGGAACTCCATTTTTGCCTGTCAAGTTTTAAGTACCAGCTTCAAAACAGCAGGGCATGGGACTTCTCAGAGAACTGGCCACCAATTATTTTTGTTTTAAATCCTAAACAAAACATGTTAATTTTTTTCCCCCCAATTTCTCTTCAGAAATAATGAATATTTTGTCTGAAGCTTTCAAAATAGTTTCATCTACAGAAGATGCCAGACCTTGAGAATGTCAATCCCAATTGCCTGACAAGTGGCAAAGCAGTAAGAAACTGAACACAGGATCTCAGAAAAGAAGGTGCTGGGAAATCTTTCTAACGGGAATGTTTTCAGCCCTGTCTATTATTAGTAAATAAATGCAAATCATCAGTGTGATCACAAAGATGCAGCCTCAGGATGACTCAGTATCCACATCCACTGCCAGGCTGTAGGCAACCGTGGTGGCTTGCCCATTCTTCCCACTTGGGCTGGCACTGATGTGCCCCAGTATGTACCTGAGGCAACAGGCCAACCCCTATGGGCAGTTCCCAGCTATCCCCCATCCGCCCATGCCAGAGGTGGTACCATACAGACAAGGCAAACTGGGATCCCTCCCTGCCGGCGCTCCAGTTTTGAAAGCAGCCAGACTACCGTAGGCAAAAACACACATACGTGCACACTTAAACTCCACAAACGACCAATCCTTTAAAAAGGTCAGAAAAGATGATCAAATGAAACAGCAAAAACCTGGCAGATTTTTAGACATTAAATACCATTAGGAGACATTTGTCCCATCAGATACTGTACACAATGTTAATGTGAATATTATAATGCTGATGACTTGTTCTTGACTGAATTATGAAGCTATTAATTTACGAAGGAAGGATGCAGTTCTTGTGTCAATGTCTTCTGTTGCTAACTGTAGCAAATTAGTACATTTACCTCATATTATACAGCTGAGACATTTGTTTGGCAGGAAGTCAGGACAGTAAAATAAGAGGGATTAGTATGCTGTCATTTTCCCATAGTCCATATTTTTCCATAGCTGGTGACACTTGAAAGCTAGGAGAGAACCTGCTCTGTTTTCACGATTTACTCATCTACCGTTGCAGTATTTCTTTGTGCTTGATGTACAGCTAATGCTGTAACCATCAGAGCTCAGATGAGGGCTACCATGCTCACACATTTTGCAAGCCAGCCATGCACACACAGAGTACATGGATCAGAATGGAGAGTGGCAAAACCTGCTCTGAACCCTACTTGGGAAAACAAACCCACCTTTACTCAAAGACTATGAAACAACAACACTGAAAATTGTTTAGGGATTGAGAGTGTTATCTGGCTGCATAACACATTCCTAAAAATGAATGTTTTCAAATTTATGACTGTCAAGAATTTTAGCCTAATAGCATGGTCTGACAGACAGAATACTGCAATGCAATTCAAGAAATTGCTGGTTTGTCTAATGTGTTTGGTCAAAGGATAATCTCTCCCCTGTAAAACGGGGTATATGCCATTTCCCCATTTGTTTCACAACTGTGACAGAAGCGTTAATCACAATATCATTGTGCAACGGTGCGATGAAGAGGACTGCACTTTTGCCATTGAAGATACTTAACATAGTTGGAAGTAACTAATTATTAGCAGAAGTCAAACCTAAGGTTTAGAAATTTGTTATGGTTAACATGAGAGAGACTGTCAAAAACAGCGTTATAAAATGGCACACACTGTCAACAGATCTTCCAAATCCATCACAGACGAGGCAACCTAACACCACCAAGAGTTCATTGTAGACTCCTAGGTTGAGACCCAGAAGACCTGGAACTAAATCTAAAGAGCCATTTGGGGACCTCAATACTGATGGTTTCACAAGTATTTTAGGTTCCTCAGTAAAAGACGGGCACCTAAATTGCTGCTTCAGATTACGTACCTCTTGGGCAGTTGATCTGTTCCAGGACAAGTTGCTTCTCCTCCTCTCTGCTCAGGTCCTTCAGCTTTTTGACTGATTGAGCCATTCAGACTTAGAGGTTTCCTCATTTTATATTTGAAAAGCACCTACCACAAGTGGGGAGTTGAAGCTAGAAATCTCCAGGCTTTATTTGGGCACCTTACAGTTATCCTTACAACTGAAACAAGAAGTCACTTGGGGAATCGTTCCTTTGTGGTTTGATAGTCACCTGAATGCCCCGCTTAGCCTGGCCCTCAACATACATCTCTGGTTTCTACTTCAAAGCAGGTTATTCAAGAACTCATTTGCTTGAGAAACTGCAAAAACTCCTGGCTCATTGCCCAATCAGCAGTTTTACACCTTTTTCACATAAATATATTCATTTGAGATATTTTAAGCTTCACTCTCCCTTACTTCAAGACTGAGTCACTGACATTTGGGGGCCTGGGAAGAGTCTTAAATCTTGACTTGCTTCCAGCAACTAGAAGCTTCTATTGCAACACTGTGAGTCTGCCAAAAGAGTCTCTGACTGACCTACAGGGAAGCTGCCTTCTGCATTTAAAGCAGGGAGATTCATTAGCTTTCAACTGCATATACTCTTCCTAGGAATACATACAGCTGTAATATAGCTGCAGCCTCCAACAATGGCAATAACTTTTGCATGTTCTTAGTATTATGTCAAGCTATCTGTACTCATTCAATAAATTACATACTGGAAACATTCTTCTTCCATTCTTCACATTTGTTTTGCTCAGCTTAAAAAACATAAGCACAGCAGCAGGGGGAGACAACTGCTGTTTGACAAATAGCATGCTGATAATATTCTGGCTGCAGCTAATACTTCCTTAACTCTGAGACTTGTCACCTTACAACAGAAGTCCTAGTGATATTTCTCAAACCTTAGCTTGCAGCAAAGTACACAAACTGTTTGATTTGCCATGACAAGCTATGCGTAAATAAAGACATAACTGAACTTTACCCCTTGTTCTTGGCAGATCTGTGTTAGTCTTTCCAGCTGCTCATCTTGAATAACCTTTGCCTTCTCATATTGCTGAATCATCATCTCCATCTCCACTTTCACTGGAAGGACATAGGCTGGAAAACACAAATAAGCACTTAAAGTAACCCAGCTGTGATTTATTGTTTTTATCAGAGGGAAAACCTTTACAGACCAAAGAATGTCACCCCTTTCACTTGCATCTAGAGAACTAGGGTATTTCTTATAGAAATAGCACTAGAGTATTTCTTCTGTGGGTAGGATTTCTAACATGTGAAATGCAGGTCATCAGCAGGGTCCAGATCTTGTTTGGTCAGATCTCCATTTGCCTGGCTGAGCTGAAACACATCCCGCATGCTCTTCTTAGCTTCTGCTCCACTAATACACATCTTTTCCAGTGTTTACCGCAGACTTCCTGAATTGCCGGGTAGGAGGATTTTCTGCTTAGAGTTAGGCCCATCCCCTCTAAAACTGAGCAGCAGGGCTCCCTAAGGAAAAGAACTATTCCAAAGCCCTAAGCATTTAATTCCTAGACTTTGTGGTAAGAAATAAGTCCTTAATGGAAATAACAGACTAAGAAGGACATTTTAAAACACAAAAAGTCATTTATCTTCTATTGCTTTTCAAGCTACAGCCCAGTTTTCAATAGGTCTTCTGAAAGCCTCTGGAAATTTTCCTCCTGTCATAACTATGGCAAACTCAGACTGATCAGCAAAGCTGTTCAATGCATTTTGCAATTCTTGATGTTTTCTGAAGCCACACAAGATCCTGAACTTTTCTTGTACACTTCATTCAGAGGGCTACGAACTTTCCTCAACTCTAACTACAGAGTTTTCCTGGGCATCTAAACCTAAAATAACAACTTGACTCTGATCTTTCACACATGAGCAAAGTGATCCTTCATTTACGCCTTTCCCACCTCTTTTCCCTGTAACCTGAAATGCCTGAAACCACTGAACACGAAGTAGCCTACACTAAAGTCTTTGCTTCCAGCACAGTCTCCAGTTCTGCTGTCTACAATTTTGACTTGCTGGAGCTTTCTTATCTCCCCTGATGCTTCCCCACAGAGGTCTGTGCAAAATAGTACCGATAACACACTACTTTATTATGCTGTACAAAATGCCAGCGTTGCAGAAAGCACCTTCGGCATGGAACCACCAGGGTAAGAAAATGCTCCCGGAATCTGACATAAAAATTGTATTACAGACGAGAACTTGGAAAAGAAAGCCCCAGGACAGAGCTAGTTGTATGGAAATGGGGAGGGTGCAGCAAATATCAGAAAAGCAGATCGGAAGCAATTATTTTGCAGAATCAGGAATGACATCTGGTGGCAAAAGACAGGAAGCAGGTCAGGGCATTTACTTTACAGGACATGAAGGTGTCCAACAGAAAAACAAACCGATCAATTATAAAGGCTCATAGGGAACAGGAGATACAGCCATGAACTTGAGACTTACTCTCCTCCATGAGAGTCATAACTCTCTTCTGTTCAGTACTTTTAAAATGTAAGAGGAAGGATAACAATAGAAACAGTGGTAGCAAGCCATCTTTTATTATTTTTAACGTCTCTTTTTTCCCAGCTTGCCAGGTAATTCGTGGAGTCACAAACTGAATCACCACTCACCATCAATGATCCTCTTCACTCTCCATATTCGTAGTGTGATAATAAGGCTGATAGCATCCCACGGGCTGCTGGGGCCATTAGCCACTGTTGAGGCCACCATTGGTGCCAAGGACAAGATTATGACAGCACCATCAAACACCTAGAGAGAAATCAGTTTTTTCAAACCCTTCCTAAAGATCATAACCCTGCCATTCCTGCTTGGAGTCTTGAAGGGCTCCCACTTTGCCCAAAAGAAATGCAGTTATGGTACATATTTTGAAAGGGATATGAGAGGTGGCCAAGCCCCAGAAAGGCTGCATCCTTTTTAGGTAGCACAACAGAATTCCTTAGTGCATTTTATGAGGTGAGGAGAGATAAACTGTGGTGGGAGGGCAGGGAGAGAGAAAGGTATTTGGAAATGCTGGCCAAAATCCCCAAGCAGAAGTGATAGCCTAAATACTATTACAGCCAAAGTTTTTTATTATCATTGGTATTTATTGCCTGTTACTTGGCATAACGCCGTCCCAAAAAAGGATACAGTCCCTGCCCATAGATCTTACTGTCTAAATGAAGAGATCAAGAAGACAAGCAGAAAAAGATGGAGCAAAGCGGTTTGATGGCTCTTGGCCGCGCCCTGATGACACAACGTGTGTGGGAACAGCTGTGCATCGAGACAGAAAGACTCCCTGCTCTCACCTTTATTGGGCAGCTAGGTTTTCAAGCATTTTGACAACTGGGACTATTCTGAATGATTTGTATAACATTGGTTGCATTGTGGATTAGATCATAAAAGGCCATTGTGCAAAGTAATAGACAGAAATGCATGAGTAAATACATTTCAGAGCAAACTGGCAATAGTGTCATGTCTGTCCTACACTTGCCTAGCAGGGTAGAACAGAATACCGTGTTCTCATTCCTGCTGAGATCCTTCCCAGCTGCCAAACACCATTGATTAATGGTTTGCATAAGGAGGCAGGACATAGATTTTAGAAACACCACACATTCAAAATTGTGCAAAACAATTCAGTGCATTGAAAAGAAACACTTCTTACTGCCACCATTTGATGGGCAGCGAACAATATCACTCCATTCCAGATTACCAAAATAAATTATCAGAAACTGCTGCATTTAGCCTCAATAAAAAGAATCTCTGGATCAATAACTTAAGTTTCACTTCAGTCTTTCAGCAAAACAAGTTAAAAGGTTTATAAGTTTATTAGAAAAATGTGCAAGCCTCTAGACTCACTTAAGCTCTCAGAAAACTCAAATTTTCTTCTGGTGCATTCTGTGCAGTATTAGCTTATCAGACAGTATCAATAAGGAGCTTTTAATTTCCCTGATCTCCAGTTTTCTGCTCAGATTGGGATTATACGTTACTTACAACACATGCATTTCCTTATCTGCCTCTGCAACAGTATACACATTTTACTTAATTTTTAATTTGAGGTACAAATTACAGTGTTTATCATCATTTAATTTAATTAAAAAATAAATTCACAATAAAACTGGGGGTTTTGTCAAACCAGTATTTTCTGTCAGAAAACTGCACACAATTTTTTAAACCAGTTCTAATTTCACCTTGATTATGGGAATGGGGTTACACAAGTCACATGACAATTTTTACTCGTACTGCTCGTTATCTCAGGGTAGCAGTATCAGACTAGCACAGCTCTAACCACAAAACAGACATGTAGAGCAAAAACCCTGCAATCCCTTCCTTAATAAAGTATTTTCAGATATCGCCATCTTTTGAGTCTCTTACAGAAAAAAGGACTGCATCATACAGCTATGTATACATGCATATAATGACAAGAACGTGCATATTTATCTGAGTTAAAAGATACTGTATTGCATTAGGTCTATAACAAAGCCACCCAAAGCAGTTCTTAATATTCTCACTGTGTCTGCCTGGAAAACAGTACAAAGAGTAAGAGTGCTTACCTCTATTTTGTTTTCAATGTAATCCCATATGCCANGGGGGAGGAGAGGGATATGATTAAGGTTATTGTAATTTTAGATATCATTAGTCCTTTATCTATTTAGGGGATCGTTTTTTGTCTTATTTAAGCATTATGCATTTCTTCTGAATAATAATGAGGCTCTAGAAATAGCTACACTTCTGTATTATAGAAGCAGGTATTGCTTTCCAACCACTATATTGACTCAGTGAAACTTCCATGAACAAGTTCCAAGTTCAAG
Source organism: Sula dactylatra (assembly GCA_013389905.1). Taxonomy (NCBI): domain Eukaryota; kingdom Metazoa; phylum Chordata; class Aves; order Suliformes; family Sulidae; genus Sula; species Sula dactylatra. The sequence goes on along the minus strand of WEKW01007582.1, from coordinate 68,939 downwards.
TGTTCATCAGTCTTTTCATCCTCCTAAAATTTCTCTTTTAAACATGAGATGTAGATTACCAACCGTCCCATCCCAGCCCCCTGACCCAAGCCTACAAAAGATCCCCTGTGGGGCCCCCCCAGTTCAAATGGGGGAAGATTCTCTTTTCTTGCCATCTTTGGTGCTTACTATTTTCTAGGAAGAGGCATCGCACCCTTTTGATGCCTAAAGATACTGACATTCCATCAATCTAAAGAGCAAAGGCTCTTATTCTCCCCTGCTGGAGTACAAGGCTTATGTCTTATAAAATCCCAGAAAGTCATAGGATAAGGGAGAAAAATATCCCTGTGATCCTCCCCTATTAAGCAAAACAGCTATAAGTAGCATCAGTAGCTAGAAAAGAGGAATAAAGAAAGAAGACAGAATGAACCAATGGTGAATTCCCATTAAAAAATCCAATGGCATCTTTCCCAATTTTTAACCCGTGTTTCAGAAGACGCAATAAAAAAATAAAAATCATTCAACCAACTCATGACTGAAATTGAATTCACATAAGAGCATAACTGGTAGGGATGTTTTCTGCCAATGGCAATATCAAGGTCAGATTTTGACAGACACTACGGTCATGAGGAGTCTAACTGCAGCTGTGTGCCTTGCAAGATCAAAATGCTACTTTCTCCATTTAAGAACAGTACTAATGACAGAGATCGCGGCAGGCCTATGCGTGAGGGGTGACCGTGCCAAGAGCTGTGCAGAAAAAATTGACTGTGATGAATATATGTATCTCCTCTTCATTACAAATGCAAATATATTAACATCACAATGAACTCTGAATTTATGCCAAACATACCAGCACTAACTAATTGCAGAACAACACTGGATTTTTCAGTACTGTTCCTACACATGGGTTTTGCCAAACCCCATGAGCCCAATTGCCTCACTTGGACAGGGATGACTGTGCTGAGCTCTATCTTGGCACTCCGAACCTGGATAACGGCACTTAATCGTGTTTTGCAGAGGGAGACCTGGTGCTTTCAGAGCCCAGCCTCATACCATCAGTGAGCAGGAAAGTGAACCAGCCAACGCTTACTCAGAAATGGCGTATGTGAAGCATTGGCGGAGTCTGGCTGCTAAAGGGAGTCACTAGCCAGAAGAGAAAATGCAGCAAACTTTCCTCTACAAACAACTATGGGACTATGTAGACACCAAGAACTGCTAATGCTGCTGGTCTGTACTCCTAAAAAAGAACATTTTACTTCCAAAGCATTTTACAAACGCAGCATAGGAATAAGGCTATTCACAGTAATTTCCTTATTAACCTATACGCTCAAGGTTTATATGCAGAGGAAGAAAGGCACAACAGCAGGTCCTCAAAACTCTTAATGACTCCAAGTTCACCAGCATGATGCAATGTAAGCGCAAGGAGTACGTATACACGCTGCTGTACAATCAAGGCATTCCTGCAGCCTCAACTCAGGCCCTGAGCAGAATACTTTTAGGCGAAAGCATCCCATCTCCTCCCTAAGCACCTCCCTCACTCTCCACTGAGAAGCTGCACAAAATGCTTAAGTACAAGTCACTCACGAGCCCACAGGTTCAACTATAGAAGTTAATCTGGGGTCTGCCACAGAAAGTTCTGCAGCAGGCAACCATCAGGAAATGCATGAGGAAAAGCAGTGCCCTTCTTTAAAGCTTGGGATGCTACCCTTCCTACAGCAACATCTGCTGACAGCATACAGAAATCAGGCTCATTTTCTTCTACGCTTAGGCAACATTCATTAAATGCTAGGTCAATGAGCAACTAAAGGATGGCTGGATACTTAACATGTTTATAATAACTGATGGTGAAAATCTTTCTTCCTTTGGACAGGTGTGTACCAAGGTATTTTCACTTAAGTAATAAGGCATATCTGCACAAAGAAAACAGAAACACTGTCTCACAACCTTAAATATGATTTAATATGGGGCTGCTGAGGGAACATAAAAAAGGATTTTCTTTTCTGCCTTTTCAGTTTCTCACTGCAGTGTTTAAATCAGACTGTGCTACAGTCATATTAATAGGTCTGAGCAGTCCCACAGGCTGGAAGCTAGCACAAGTGTTTTCATTTTCAGTTTGCGGGTGTGAATCGGCACAAGTCAGCAATGACGAAGTCTACCCAGCAGACATTTAATGCAGTAATGGTTGTTGCTACCTCTAGAAGATAGGTCTCCTCACAAAAAATGCCTTGATGATTAGCATCTTTGCTCTCAGCTAGAGCAGACACACTGTAGGAAAGGAGAGCATGAGGGCGGAATGAACCCAGCTCCCCATCTGAGAGACGCGCTCTTCAGAACCAACTGGGCACAACCGAGGGTTAAGCTTTAAAAACATTTGTTCTGTATGGAAGGTCTTAGAGCTATGCAACAGGCATTACCCACCAGCTCGCCACTCTTAAGAAAAGAAAACCCACATCACCACTGAAGTTACAAAAGCCATGTAAGGCAGCTTTTCCTTGGTGCCCTGAGTGAACCAGGCACCCCAAGAAAGTACGAGTGGGTCACAGACTGCGTGCATCTGGACACACAGATGCTGTACACGCTCACTGGCCAGTCTTCACCAGTGGCAACTCCAGACTAAGTTTAGCTTTCTCTACTCCTTCTGTTTGTACAAAGCACGAGATCACATCCACTGCTGCTGCCATAACGCTTACCCAGAAGAGTCTGAACCAAGCAAATTTGGGCTTCACTGGGCAAATCTTCCTCACTGTTCAATATAATAAATACTTTGACTGAAATGAAAGTATTGGCATTACTTATACACATTTTAGTATTTTTCCTAAGCAATCAAAAATATCTTTCAAACACATTGTATTTCATTGTGTACTTTCTCTGTACAGAACTTAAAAAATGAGAACCTCTAGCAGAATCTGAAAAAAACAGAGATACAAATTAATAATCCAGGAAACTTCCTACATACTGTACATGGACCAAACTGAAAAATGCATACGAATTAAAAGAGAATTGCAACTGTAACATTCATCACAGACAAAACATAAATTTTATTCAGGACTCTACCATTTGTAGACACAAGAAGCTACAAGAAATAGGGAAAAAATGGAGCAGCACTGCTGTTTCCTACTGATGTGCAGGCATCTTTCAGCACTGTAGCAAAATCCACGCACATAGTTTTGCATTACACTACAGGCATTCTGCATTTTTTGACACATAGATTTGAAAGCAAACATTAAATATCATTGTGAGTATCTTTCTATTAACAGCCACTGCCAGCATGGTTCTCTGTACTTGAAAAAGAAGGCTTTAACTTTTCTTCGCTGGAAATCTTTTATTTAGAAAGTCCTTAAAATATTTTTTTCAGTTATATCCGAAATACGTTTTTTGTTTTCTGAGAAAAGCTAAATTACATAAAAGTCTGTCCAGTGCACTAAAAAAGGCACATGACTGAACATGTCTGTTAACTTAAGTTGGAATAAACCCAGATAAAAGTAAAATTTTAAACCATTTTTCAAACAGAAATGTAATTTCAAAGTTGACAGCGTCTCTCGGTGATACACAGTTGGTTGCACAACGTTAACTATCTGCAGTGAAGTTTATGAAAAACTGTGTGATGCTGTACGTTCTCTCTCTAATTTTGTAGGGAAACCTGGCCAAGTCCTTTGCTGAGCCAGCTGTGTGAATTCCCACAAACTACATGAGCTAGCTACATTTGTCAGCTGACTGCCATGTACACTAGGTAATCTTAAATACTTTTTTGCTTGCACAGTTAATATACAATTTACTACTCGCTGACTCACTGTGCCAAATTTATCTGTAGTGTAAGGAAATCAAAAGGAGGCAGCACAGGAGGTGAAACTGGCCCACCAGGTTTAGCTAACAGCAAAGGAGAGCAACTCTGCCTTTCGAGATGGGGTAGTGATAGATGGGATGGAGTTGGGTGGAAAGGGTGTCTGTAGAAGAGCTCTTCCTATCTTCCACTGCCATACAACTAGTCTGTCTGTTACAGAGGGTCTTTACCTCTGGCTTGTACAGAAATGCTGAAGATTAAGCTTCTGTCTTTTGGATATTATCTCCTAAGACCAAATATTTACTGAAATCTTTCCCAGTGTCCTGCGGTTTGGCTGGGATAGTTAATTTTCTTCCCAGTAGCTGGTACAGTGCTGGGTTTTGGATTTAGTATGAGAATAATGTTGATAACACAATGACATTTTAGTTGTTGCTAAGTAGTATGTATATTGGTCAAGGACTTCTCAGCTTCCCATGCTCTGCCAGGTGCACAAGAAGCTGGGAGGGGACACAGCCGGGACAGCCGACCCAAACTGGCCACAGGGGTATTCCACACCATATGCCGTCATGCTCAGTATATGAACTAGGGGGAGTTGGCTGGGGGGCAGCGATCGCTGCTCGGGGACAGGCTGGGCATCGGTCAGCAGGTAGCAAGCAATTGCATTGTGCATCACTTGTTTTGTATATTCTTTTATCATTATTATTTTCTCTNAGTCACCAACTGGGATTAAACCATGACACCCAGAAAGAACACCTTGTACCCAATCTGTAATTTATAACCTCTCTGGTTTGGATGACTCCGCAGAGGCCTTAGCTCATTCACTACTGAAAAGAATCTTCTTTTGCCATCTTCTAGTGTGCCTGTCCTGACATTCTGCATTAGCTGCTCCAGTGCACGCTGCCACCAGAGCATGGAAGAACACATTAGCATCTTTAAACTGAGACATCCTTCCGTTTCCAGTGTGTAGGCGTCCTCCTCACATGGTTTCTCTTCAATCAAGGCTCTGAAAGGAAACATGTAACTACTGACCCCACCTCATATATTTCCCAGTACAAAGCACTCCCCATGTACTGTACCCTGTAACTGCTGTGGCTTTATTAGCACACGTGGCTCCATAGAAATAATTAACTGCAAAAGCTTGGTGACGCCAATAGACATAAACGCAGTATATTCTTTTTCACTGACTACCACTAATATTCTATTCTATCATACAGTACCCAAATACACCTTTGCATAAACACTGCAGTTATATTTGTTCCTAGAGAAAAACAATAAATCTTAAACTGACAACTCTGTCCAGACTTGAAAGGGCTTTTCAGGAGTAGAAATGACTTACTAGAGATGCAGTATACTACCATAAGGTAAATGCAGATTGCATAGAAAACTGGTCTTAACCTTGCATCAGAAGTTCCCTCTAGGCATGATTACACTAGCGCTAATTCTTATCTTTGAAATGCACCGTGTAGAAGGTGCTAGACTATCAGTATCAAGAGATGAAAGCACAGATGAAGCACTGATACAGCACACCATGTAAGTCAGGTATATTCTTGGAAATGAAATGGGCAGACTGGCATTTCAGGAAGGTGGCTAGCTAAATTCCTAGACCTCTACAAAACCATTTTCCCTGGTAACTACTTTTTTTTGTGAAGCAAGAAAAGCTGTTAGAAAAGAAATTTCACAGTATATTAAATCTTTAATTTTTTGCACACTAGCAAAGAAGCTTAAATTTACCTTTATAAATTATATTAGCATATAAAATCCATATCTTTTCACCTAGATCCCCCAATCAATCCCTTTAAAAATCAAAACATACACAGACAGCAATGCAGTGCATTTATGCACCATGAGAAAAGTTTTGCGTACATGGAATGAAAGCAAACAACCAGAAAAGAAGCCACAGCTTATGGAAGATTTATAGAATTAATAAAAGATTATTTTCTTTCTGCTCAGCTGTTTCAAGCTCACAAAAAAATGTAACAAAAGTAGCATAACTGATTTCTCTAATGTAAAATTATGAATTTGTTATGAAAAATATATATGGAAAGGACATTATTCTCTCTTAGTTCTGTCATTTGGGATGTTTTTCCTTTTTAAGAGAACCCTAATAGTAGGGTCTTCCTTAGTAGGTTTTATCCCTTCCAAGGATTGCTATTAACAAGGAGTAAAGTGTCAGACTGCTATGAACACTTCCTTTTAACATACAAGATGAGGAACGTCTTAGGATTTTTTTTCCCCCTCCTAAAAATGAAAACCTAAAATGCAGGTGTGAGCCATGGCTGATGAAACAAATTAACAACCAGGACCCCAGACTTACTCTACTCAATTTGAGAACTTGTTTCTTGGTCATAGATGCAGGAAAAAAGTTGCAATTCCGTGACTGCCTAACATCAAGCACATCAGAAGACTTCGTTACTCCCAGGGAAACACTCAAAGTGCTGAAAGCTCGCAGAATGCCTGAGTGCTTGGCTGACTGAAGCACATACAGAGTAATGCAAACAACTAATATTACAGTACTCAATTCTTGCACGCAAACAGTCTCATCAATCTTAGTGGAAAAGCAGAACTGAACAACAGCTACAGCATCACATATTTGTGGTAATGTGATAAGACTATTAAAATACAAGCAGACTCCAATCCACTTACCAAAACACTGTGACATTCCCCATCTTCCTTTTCTCAGCCAACTATTACCAAGGCTGAATTTGCCCTCTTGACAGGGTGTAACCCCGGCCTTGCCTTGCTGTTGGTACTGGGGTTTCCCCCCCAGTGTCTTTCTCTTCTCTTCTGTCTTAACATCTGGGTAACATTTGGTGCACAGACAAATCATAGTGATGTAGATAAACAGAGACAAACATACACAATCATCACCACTAGTAAATCCTATTCAAATACTTGGAAAAAGGCAAAAAGAGCTGATGTGCACTTCACTCGAATACGGATATTTTAATGTGGAAAGTCACGGATCGTGACGGAGAATATAAAATTAACAGGCTTTAAGGCTTGTGGTTATAACACAAGCGTAGAGAGCGCAAGACTATCCTATGAGAGTAGCTACTTAATTTTGTTGGCAGTTGTTCTGCTGGCATTTGCCAGCTGCTGGCATGTTCGTCCCCTTCATTTTCACCAAGCAGACAGCCAGTGCCTGTTTAACTCCAACATGATAGGACTGTAATTACTTGCAATGCCTTTATAGCACTAGCTTTTAAACAGTCATAGTTTTCCAAAACGTTCAGATTTTGTGCTGAAAGCCTTCTAGTTTTTAACAACTTTGTATTATTGGCTCTCTAAGTCTTGAGTTGAGCCCTTCATGAAGAATTATGTATCCACGCTTACAACTAATGCAAACCAAACTACAGAATAAATAATAAACATCCAAACTTAGGACATGGTACTTGCTATGGAAACAACTCTTTCTGAATGCCAGAAGCCCTGAATACTTGCTTTGAGGAAAAAGGCACCAACTGAAGGACTAATCAGTCCTCAGCAGTTGCCTGTTATACCCAAGCAAACTAAACAAACCTGTTCGTCTCTGGAAAATCATCCTGGCATGAATAATCACTGACTGCAAAATCTCACTGTAACACACAATCTTAGCAAATAATTCCAAACAAAGACAGTTGACTCATGGTATTGGGAATCAGAGGACAAAAAATCCTCTGAAGGCACCAAAAGAGTAAATAAAATTAAGATGGATTTAAAAAAATAATCTCTGTGATCTGCAATTTTTGCAATATTTCATAGCCTCATGAGAAAAAATTTCTATTTTTATTTGGGTGAGAAAAAATTAAACCCTCTGTTTTTCCTCTGATGAGATGCATTTCAACACAAATAGATGTGCTGTTGCTCATTAAACCAACGTGGCACAAGGCCAATCCCAGCAAACCCAGTAGGAAAGGTACACCTTCATTTTCTTACAGATCTGTGGTCTTTGAAGCACATCCAATTGCTCTGTGGAGCCACCTCTGTTGCTTTAACCGAGTCAAGGACTCTGAGCTACAAAACGAACCCATATCCAAAAATATACCCCGCTTTGCGCACCTTACGTGGCTGCCTTGTGGCCTCATTTTTCTCTAGTGTAAATTCAAACCATAATCAAATAGGTGAAGGAAGATACTTTGGAAAACAGAAACAGATAATAAAGTGTATGGTAAGAAGTTTATAAAAAAGAACAGCAGCAAGCAGACAAAGATAAGTAGTTCCAAATACCTAATACAGAGAGGAGAAAAGCCAGCACAGATCCAAAAGGAGGACATGAGTCAGGCAACCAGTTTTGGCTCTGTGAAGTATTTCTGTTATTGTTTTCCTGCAAAACACTTCTGAACCAGTTCATCCACTTATGTGGGTACTCTGTCTCAGTAGACCTGAAACAACTAATTTAATCCTTGAGACAGATGAGTACTGGCCTTGAGGGTCTGCGTGCACTACCACAAACAAACAACTAAACACTGCCAGCGTACGACCCGATCTTTGGAAGGGGTACAGCAGCAACACACTGCATCCGGGTTCAAGAAGAGTGGTTGGTGGTATAAGTGTGAATGAAAACAAAACCTGAGACTACACCCAGCAGAAGAAAACTGAGGACCACAGAAGTTTTTTGTGAAACAAGCTCCAGAAAGCAATGAAGATCCCGTGAGCATGCACGTGCAGCCATGCCACTAGCAGCAGCATTACAAGCTGATCCTGTTGGGAAGCTCAGGATTACAGGGAGCTCCAGGGTGCTAATTCCCACTGAAGACAGATTCTGGGGAAGAGGGGAAAGTATTTCTTTACAGGGAATGGACTCCATCTAGCAAACCTGAGCCTTCGAGAATTAGGATGTGCAATTCACAAAGACTGCAAAATTTTTTAATTGTTTAGAGAGGAGTTCTTTTCAGTTTACATGTATCCTACAACCCACAATCACCCTCAAAGGATGGGGAAAGTAATCATATCTATTTGTGCAACTGCAGCACCAGAAGACTAAGATGCAAAGCAGTCTTGAGACCCCCACCTGTTATCAACGAATCCTTTCAGAAAGTACTCACTGACAACCTGGCAACACCAGCTAGAAAATCAGTGTTATGAGCAGAAATACAAAGCAGAAATACAAAGTAATATATGTAAATGTATTTATTTCATTAATAGAACCATTGAAATAAACAGTGGTATAATATGGTGAGTATGAATTCAACATAAGTGATCTATCAATCATTTGCAGATATCACAGCTTCCTGTTTTTTGATTTCTTTTTTTTGTAACCTTCACCTAAATTTACCACAAACACTAACATCTGTTTGGATGATAATATCTTCTCCTATAGAACTAGAAAAAAAGTATTTTTAAATATTTAAGTCCAAGCTGTCTTCCAACTTAAGAAACATGAAAGAGTTTTTTGTGACACATTATGACCTGGAAAAATAGCCTTAAAAATATTTTGGGATATTTCAGAAGTAGTCTAAATGTCTCAATATCAATGACTTCTTTTTGAATAAAGCTGGATACTATAACAGATTATTCCAATGTGGTCATTTGTTACATCATGACTACAGCCTTTTCCAGTGCAGCCATTCATACAAATTTTTGCAAAGAAATTCACCATTTGTTTCATTCTCTTACTGCGTCTGTATGCAGCAACCCAAAACATCTAAACTGCCTACATAAATTGTGAAAGGAGATAATTCCATTCTTAAACAGATCTTTTTGTAAAGAAAATAGTGGAACTTTACTGCTGAAGGATATATCTTATTCCTATACCTTATACCCAGTGACACTGTCAATATTTCCGTGAGAACAAATGGATGAAACTAGTCCTGTCCTGTGCCTGCAGTGCTTTGGAGATGATTATTTCTTTTTGTAGTTTTCCAATTATAATTTGTGAGACAGTCTCTTCCATGCTTCCTTGCCAATTCTAGGCAACTGACAAACAGCGCTAATCTAAACAAGATTTTTCAGTTTGCTCAGTAGGAGCAGCAATTGTTAATTTTTTTTTTTTCTTAAAGTACACTGTGCTACATTTATTCACAATTTACTGGCAAACTCTTGCTAATTACAGTGACAGCACAAAAATACTTTGCAGTTCTATATGTGGTGAAAGACTTTGATTATACATACCTCTGAAAAGAAAACAGACAGGATGACTAGGCTGATCCAGTGAATTATTCCTGCAAACTGTGAAGCACTTGAAACTGCAATTAACACAATACAATGAAGCATTGTTATTAGCACTGCTACAACTTATGTATGGGTGAAGTTTTCTTTATTAAATTTTGTAAGAGAAGTACCACAAAGGGGATGCGAGGTAATGGGACATGGAACTCCAGCCCTGGCAGCTGCTCACCCTAATTCAGGCCAGCATATTAGCAGCTGCAGCAGCTGTTTATTGGAGCTTTTACAGATAAGACTGCTGGTAAGCACTGACATCCACATTTTAGGTCTTTGATGCTCAGCCACTGCTCCATGCTCTTACCCCATGCACTGCTTTAGTATGAGATGTGTGATTAAATCCTGTATACCTAAAAATCCAGTTAGAATTCTGTAAGGAAACAGAATGCTCTACTATCCCCACATTATTCCTTGTATTCAGTCTTTGACAATTCCGCTCAGAAGATCAGTAATTATCTTGAAAAGGTGCTTAAAAACTAGTGCTCAAACTGGGCTTCAAAATACATTCCTATAATCTAAACAAATAACCTAGATAGGCATACTTTTATACAGCTCTCCAGATGTGGCATGAAGAGCCATGACTGGCTCAGAATCCTATTCCTCTCAGAGTCAAATTTGACTTTAGGAGAACCAGTGAGAGAAGCAACAGAAAGTACCAATGTCATTGTTAATTGTCAATAAGATAAATTCTTTAATATATTAAATTTCAGAAGTTTGTGAAATGTCAGCAATTCTAATTTGTACAACAAACATAACGTGACTATTTTTGTAGTCTATTTCAGGAAACATGGCTGTCATTTGGACAGCTTTGTCTTTAAGCAAGTTTCTATGAGAACACTCAAGAAAGTTACAGTAAACAAAACAAAATTCCAGTTTAAGTAATCAGTTAAGACACACTACTTCCTTTGTAAGCACTCTTTTTCAGAAAAGCAGTGGCCATTAAAATCACTTATGTTCACTTCATTTCAAACTCCTCTATGAAGTCTGTAAAGTGTAAGTTAAAAAGGTAATTTATGAAACTCTGGATTCTACACACTAACTTCCCATATAGGTACTCTTTATGAGTGCCGATTGCCGAGGTAGTTATTCCACTTTCAAAGTGGAATGACTTTGAACAAAAGTCCTTTCAGGAACCGACTAACAGGAACACTCAGGAAAACTTATCTGAATTCATTAAAAGTATGATTTTACAGAGTACTAAAGCCTTACAGGGACACTCACTCGCATTAAATAAGGCTTTCATTTAATTCAACTTATTTTGCTTGCAAGTAAAATGAAATAAACCCAGGCAAATTAGTTTGCTGCAAGACTACATAAGAAGCTCTGTGATATGGGTTGTCTTTATGCGCTTAAATGAATCTCTTGAAATCTGGAGGGTTCCTTAATAAGTAAGCTCAACTGAAATTCTGTGATCAAAGTTTCCTTCGCTGCTGACAAAACAAAGCAGAAAGCTGAAAGGGTCCGGTATCTGAAATGCTGGCAACTCTTACTATGAAGGTCACATGCTCTCAAGTTTGGAATAAGGAAATGAAGAGGAAAAAAAAAAATCTCTCTCTACTTCAGGGTATTTGTCAGTATACCATCCCTACAGCAGACATTAAAATAGTCTGTGTGGTCTTACAGTTTCAAAGAATCACTGTATAACAGCAAAGTTTGAGGCAGTCAATGACTGTGTGCATAGAGATTTAAGACTGTGGCAGAATTAACTAAGTCCCAAGAACATACAGGGCGTGCACTAAATAAAGTACCTTATCTTAAAATTAAAACTGATTTAAATGAGAAGGGGAGGGAAGGGATGTAGGAAGAAACCAGGATACGAAGAAAACTGTTAGTATGGGCTGCCACTGGAACTCTCATAGCTGGGGCTTCATGAGAGAGGGTTTGCTGCGGTGCAGCAGAGGAATTACTTAAAGATGAAACAAACGGGCAAAATATGGTATATTTAACTTCCCCAAGACACGGTCTTTATAGGGTGGCATAAAGAATAAGAAATGGAAACCATTCGTAAGCTATTTTTCAAAGAGCTATCGATTGACATAAAAGGCTTCAGCTGCCCCTTAGTGGACAAAAAAGATATAGCAACCACGAATTTCGAAAAAAAAAAAAAAATCAATTTCTGATGCTGCACTAACTGTAGCAGAGTGCTGGATGCGCTGCCAGACAGTGTGCAATTAAATTGCCAGGAAAAAAGTGAATTTGAAAAAGCCTTCCAAGCAAGAAGCTTTTGTACAAGAGCTGAATCACTAGCCCATACACTGAATCTGGATATTTGCCCCTTCCAAAACACTCCCTTTCAAAAATGCAGTGAAAAGCTACAAAAACAGGAGAAGAGTCTTCTCCAAGAGGTGCTCATCCCTGCTCTGTGGTGGTTCAGATACATCACTAGGATTCAGTTTGAGGCAAAGCGCCTAAGCTATTCACCTTCTACTTTTACCGGGAACAGAATTTCACATTTCTTGAACTTACAACTCTTTTTTCCCAAAATTGTAGCTAAAAGCCAAAAAGTTTTGCTTTATTTCACATTTTGCTTGTCTGCTGCCATAGGGAAGAAGTGAATGCAAATCCAGATGCTTTTTAGTCATGAAGGAGATGGCTCTCCTCAAAACACCTATCTGCAGAAGGGCAGGGATGAAGAATACATCCTGACAAACTCTGAGTGGCCATTAGAGAAGCTTGTACTACCAGCGCTTGCTTTCAGTGGATGTTGTTCTTGATGATGATTTCCTGGCAGATACAAACTACGCTGCTTCTGCAAGAAGCAGACAGCAGATGCTCACTGCATAGTTTAGGAAAGCCCTGAGCCTGTCCTGAGGCACTGCTGCACCAGCAATGTGCATTTTCTTTGCAGAGCTATGCATGTACTCAGACAGGGCCCTGATCCAGCAACCAAACAGACAGGAGCAGAGCTTTTCAGCTTCACAGTTTTCAGGAAGGCCTGATGCCTTTTACAGACACACCTGCTGTAGTTGATTGCAGATGGAGGGCAATACTAATATGATTTCCTGAGCTGCTTTCCCCCAAAACTACTGAAGTCGAGGAAGGGACAGCATGGTGTATATTTTTGAGGAGTGGGGTTTGGAATCTGCCATGACCCTCTTTTTTTGAAATGAGGTGCAAGTGGGTTAATATACATCTATTTCTGCATTTGCAAAACATCACAACATATCGAGACATTATTTTGTTAATGCATGTGAAGAGCTTTGAAGATAGGAGTAAAAAAGCTGATTATAGGACAGAGACCTGTAATAAAAGACCTATTATATGTCCCCTGCTTTCCGGGGTTTCTAATTCCAGCATGACTACACTTTGTGCTATAACACCCTAAAAAGGTCTCTGTCCTTTTCATGTGTGTGACCTACACATTTGCAAATGTGGTCTCCATCACTGATGCTGATGGTTTTGTGTATGGGAGAAGTACACAGTACAACCAAAGACTGCACTAAAAATACGAGAGGGAAATGATGCTCTCAAAATGTCACAGCCAAAGAACACAACAGTTTAAAAAAAAAAAAAAAAGAAAAAAGGAGGCTTCCTAAGTAATTACAGTCTATAATGTGGATTAGCAGTTGTTGTTATGAACAAAATTAGCAGTGATGTGCCATAACACATCCTAATGCACTGGTTGATTTCATATAGAATAAGGAATTATTTAAAACCATAATTACATTTTTAAAAACATAATTATGGCCTAATGGCTTTTTAAAACCTTAATGTGACACACATTCCTCATATTACACAACTGCAATACTTACATCGTCCCCTCCAAGATAGCCTTTATCCGACTTAAAAGGAAAATAGAGAGCATTCAGCTTAAAGCTGAAAAGCCTGATGGGTCAATTCATTAGTTAAAATGCGAAGTAGCAACACAGAGTGGAATGGGTCCTTCCTCAGGTGCTGAGAAAACCCATACAGGCAGGTGCAGCCTCTGAACAGTGAAATCACCTGGCTCGACCAAAGGTCCGTAGGTCGTGCACAAGGTGTAAGCTGCAGAGCTTTTAAGAGTATCACATGCACTAGACATATAGAGGAGGAACGATCCCTAAATAAAGGCTTCTAAAGAAGATTCTTCAGAAAATAAATGGTAAGAAAGCAGGTACTTTCAGAGAAGAGTCTCCAAACCTGTTAAAAATCTAAGAGAAATTAACAGAAACAGTTTTTAAAACTCTTCAGGAAGTGACAATTCCCTACATAAACAGAAAGATGGGGCACCTCAATAAATATTGTTGAAAGCTTCTTCCTCACTCAATTTTTAAGGACTTAAATCCATAATTAGCATTCCTGACCTTTTCTGAACACAGCAGACTTGTCCAAATTCTGGGCTTCCTCATCCAAAATGGTAAGTCAGAGACTACAGAAATTAACAACTGTAATGGAGTGGCCATGCTCAGAGCAGTGTGTACAGTGTGGACAGACAGGGGTGTAAATGGCTGGCAACAGTGTGGATAGACAGCTTAGTCATTTATTCATCTTATAGGGTTTATAAAATGGCTGCAATTATCAATGAAGTCCCCTAAAGTAAACCTAATACAATTGCAATACCTATATCTTTACAGTGAAATCTAACTCCACTAATATCAATTGACAAATCACAAAACCAAAAGGACTTCAACAGAATAAAAAGTTCATTTGCTCAGTTTAAAGTTGCCATAGAAGATACCAGACAATGACTCTTTCATGCTACGTATTCTTGCATTTATGGGATTGTCTGAAACCCATCACCACCATTTCAACATATCTGAGATTGTACAGAGATGCTAGAGGCTGCTCTTCACCATTTAGCATAGGGAAAAATGTAGCTGGTATTTGTGTTCATGTCAGCTTTGTATCATAAAAGCAACAAAAAAAAAGAAAAGGGGTAATGGAGAAAAAAGAGCAGTAGAAAAAAAAGATTAATTAAGAAACAAAACAGCAGCATTAAAATTTGCATTGTGGAACCTGCGTAGAGTGAATTCAGATAAAACAAAACTCCATTTAAGCTATTATTTGACTCCCAGCGTATTAGCAAAGTAGAATGAAAATCTGTATCATTTCAGTACATTGCAAGATAGAAAACCATAGTTTCAATTCCTACCCACCTCAGTAGAAGTAATAAAACTAATAATAGAGACAGCACCAAATACCCTAGCAAGTTCACCACTTCAGTCTATCCACATACATGTGAAAAGTATCAGAGATTAATGATGCACAAATGATCTTTCTTCTGTGTATATGGAGTGTGTCTGTAAAGGACAGACCTTTTCAAATACTAATGACAATACGTCTGGATCTCTGCATGTACACTCTGCTTGTATCCTTTGAAAATTTGTCCTGTACTGAATTTGGTCAGCAAAATAAGGAAGAGACTGACTTCACTATACCAGGGTTCCACAAAAATATAGTTCTTACCTCGCCTAGTAATCATTTAAATGGTAGGAAAAAAAATCCCCACCATCCACCCCCCCTTCAAAAACCACCCAACAAGTTAAGCCTTTATTTCATCAAAATTAAAAAAAAAAAAAAAAAAAAAAGAAAAAATCCTCCTACTCACACTGGAGAAGCTTTATATCTATCAGGAGCTCCAGAGTCAGAAGAATCACCATCAATACTACACAGGCTACCAGGAAACTGTTGAGACTTGCACTGAGCAAAAATACCTGCCACACAGCTGCTCGTCTCCCACAGCACGGTTTTAGCCAGTTAGATCTAAGGAAATAAAATTAAGAGGAAAAACAAGAAAAGAAAAGAAGTAGTGAAAAAGGAAGAGAGCTGAAGAGCAGTGAACTCAAAATTACCAGTTCTGCTGTTATGGATACCCTCAGCAATAACTTTGCAAAACTTTGCAAAAGACTTAGCAAAACTCACTTTTATTGGGTCCTTTACCAAGAAAAACACTTCACAAAAAACTTCCGCCTGGGGAACTTGTGTCTCTCTCCAACCCTCTGGAGCATACTGGTGTTCAAGTGCCTTCCAATGCACTGAGTAACGCAACCTTAATTATCATACATACTTTTCTATTTTCTTCCTGTCTTACTCTTTCTTATGTGGGTTTTCTTTTCACATACATGCTGCATTCACTTCTCTGTGAGTACCAAGGACTCTGCTGTTAGGCTAGAAGCTAATGATGTTTTTTTAAGAATTTCTCTGCTATTGAATTTTATGGTCATGCGCCTTTATCCCTGTTCTAGTATGAGACAAATCAGACGAGAACTGCCAAATTTGGTTTGCAACAATCAAGTCCATGACATCATGGAAAAGAGCAATAGGAATCTGGAAAACACCAGAGAGTGAGCTCAGTGACTCCACAGCTACACCTGTATCAGGAAATATACCCAGCCTGGCAAAGTGTCAAGCCACTGGCCACGGCTGTCAGGCTTGTCTATCTAACTCTCACCAATCTGTTTGCGGACCAGGCCAAAAAGGACTGAGGTCACTTGTTTTGGAGGAAAAAGAAGGTTTAGGCAGGATGAAGGGAGATGTGAGGAGACTTCGAGGACTGGAACTCTGTAAGGGAGTTGATGAATCAGTAAATGTTGCACTGTGTTGTGCTAATGCAGATACACATTTTCAAGTGGGTTGTTAAAATTTTTTTTTTTCTTTTGAAAATATTTGTAATAGGAATAACAGTAGCATGGACTTCAGAAG
This sequence comes from Sula dactylatra, assembly GCA_013389905.1. Lineage (NCBI taxonomy): Eukaryota > Metazoa > Chordata > Aves > Suliformes > Sulidae > Sula > Sula dactylatra. Next base: position 52,417 of record WEKW01007582.1, on the reverse strand, counting down.
CATAATGCCCATCCTGATACCTTTTTACTCCTAAAATTCCCCCATAGTTTCACTTTGATACAGTATTGTATCATTACATAGTGTTTTGTATAATGTTCTTGTACTGGCCCACCTCTGAAAGTTCTGATGTTTGCCTGACACTTCGTATTTTCAAAGCACTGTAAATACACATTAACTAATAAAGAGCTGACATGATTTAGTAACTAGGGTTTAAGAAGCTGCAAGCATACAGCAGTGTGGTGCAGTAACTGCAGTGTCTGAAGTAAAATATCAATACACAGAAATCACAGAATCATTTAGGTTGGAAAGACCTTTAAGATCATCGAGTCCAACCATTAAATCAATGGTGTACAAGAAGATATGATGATAATGATCAATTCCAAATAAACAGCTCCGGACTCAATAACTGCTGTAATCAAACACTTGGAAAAACATCATTAAACACTCCCTGACATATCCACACTGAAAAATGAGGGAGAAAGTGATGTTAAGCAGTGTTCAGAGACCTGACCACTTTCAAGCAGCTTCTCAGAATTAAGCATATCAACTAAATACTTGTACTCAGATTGCCTGATTACCTGACCATAAAAGACATCCTCAGCTGACTCTTAAAACTTCAGAGATTTGCCAAGTGTTACTATTGGGAACTTGCCCTTAGTTTAACTTTGTTACGGTTCTAGCCTGAATACAGAACACCCTAGATTTTAAACAGGTATTTTTAAAACATAAGGAAAAAAAGGCATTGGGATAGGGCCTTTTTGCAAACTTGATCTTTTAATGGATTTTATATTACATCATCTCAAAACAGGATAACTTGCCTTTACTGCAACTGTTGTTTTGGGGTTTGTTTTTTGGTTTGTTTTTTTTTTTTTTTTTTTTTTTAGAACTTTCTAAAAATAATGCTAGGGAATGGCCCTGTTTAAATAGAACAGTTTTAGTTCTATTCTCTTCCTACATTTATCATCCTTTTTCCACAAAGGCCCGTTTTGCCAGCATTTTAATATTGCAGGGCAGATCTCCTTCTTTCCTATTCTCAGAATATTCAGTAGAGGGCCTAAGTACATTCCTTTAAAAGCTCTGCGTAGTCAAGATTTTCAAATATACCAAACGTACCAGTAAGAATAAATCAACTGTGAATCCCAGCACACATTACATATAGCCACGATAATCATTATTCAAGCTAATCAGTAGTTATAGAACGCTAAAGAACGTGGAGTTATTCTGTCTGTGCAATACTAATACTCCACTGATTTCTAAAAGCTTCTGAATGAAACTATCAGGTTACAATTGGAAAAGCAATCAACTTAAGAGGTCAAGAGCAGACCATCTGCATGTTTACACCTATATATCACTCAAAATATATAAATTGATTTCAAAGACACAACAGTATTTGAAATTTAGGCACTGAAAAACCACCTCTAGTTTCATATCTTAATTTACTACACCAAGGTGCATTTGTTCGACAGTTGTCCTGTGAATGGGCAGTGATTAGCATCTTCACATCACTGCCTAGCAGACCTCTTTCAGACCTCCTCCAAGTCCTCTGAATCCACTGACATTATCACATTGTGCTTTAAAAGGAGCACTGGCTGGTTTCTTTTCTGGGTGCTGCTAAGCTAGCTCATTCCCCGCTACTTCTACACTCCTGTATAATAGAGTCCTGATCTTGTCTTGGGTTGTTGTTCTTTGGGTTTGGGTTTTTTTTCCCCACTTCTTACCTCTTGTAAAGGATGGACATAAATAATAAAAGGAATGATAATCCAACTAGAAATACAGAGAAACCTGTTGACATGCTAACCACACTGACTCCTAATACACAAATCTCATCTTCAACGCTGTAACCTGCCTTAGAAGAGTAGTATTTCTCCCTGCTGATGTGTCAGGGCTTATCCATTCAACAGATGAGAAATCTGGTATTTGAGAAAAACAAATCCCTACCAGAATTAGTGTGGGGTTAAATACACCTTCCAAATCCTGGCCATTTACCCTGCAATAGTGCAAAGCTACATTAAGTTCAAAGCTCAGATTAGAAACTCAGCTACACAGAACTTTAAAAAAAAAGTTAACTTACAGAGCTCATAAATTTATGAAGAGATTACATACTAACAAGTAAAACCTTTTTCCCCTCGCCCCAGAAAAAAAAAAAAAAAGGAAAAAGTGCCTTATTTTGTTTGGAGAACAAGTACAACTTCTTTCGGTGTCCTGACTGTGTTGTTTGTAGATGCCATGTTCTATATGGATCCAAGTAAAGTACGACTTAGGACAACTTTACTGTGTGACTTCAAACAGGGTCATGAGGGACCTCGGTTACTCAGTCCGTACAACAGGAATATTATTTACCTTTCTTACAATGCCTGGATGAATTAAATAAATGTACTAACATGGGAATTTCTTGGTTGATGGTGATTCAAGCTTGTAAAGTTTTGTTGTGAGACACTAAAATATATTTAGTGGAATTTTACCAGGGTAATTCTTTTCAAAAATATTTTCACACATGGCTTTGGAGAAAACCAATCTGTCATCATCACTGTTGGTTTTATTAATAGACAGCCTGGAAAAAGGAACATAAGGCAAAACTGGGAAAGGTTTAACATATGTATTTGGTAAGGAACCACTACAAACAATTTGTGCAAGCTGTTAACATCTGTCACTGTTTCTATTTTCTGGTCTTGCAAACAAACACCCCAAAACCTGCATTTTATCTTACCCTTTCTTTTTTTTTTTTTTTTTTTTTTGTTTTTTTTGGGGGGTTTTTTTTTTGGTTTGGGGGTTTTTTTTTTTTTTTTTTTTTTTGGCTCAACAGCAAGTGTTTGCATCTCAGGAGATGGCTGTGATCAGAAAACAGAAGGATGGATGAGATCCAAATCACCATCTGAAGGAGAAGAAAGGCTGTGGTCAGGAAGTGACAGGAACACAGAAAGGCTAAATAATAATACAAAATCTGGCTGAGACAAACAGACAACAGAGCCTCACAGCAGGCTACAGGTAGCAGCTGGAGGCCTTCAGCAACTCCAAGGAACAGATACAGCTCTCTGCACCCCTTTCCTGGACTGCTCCCCCAAACTTAGTTTAACTACAGAAGTTAAACTATTGAGAGCACCCTCATCCTTTTTTTCCTCCTAAAAAAAAAAAAAATTCCCTCAGTTTTCTGCCTAAACTCACACATAGCCAGTTTATACATTGCTCTTGTGCCAACATTGTTCTTTAGCTTGATTAGTTCTTGTCCCTTGCTGGCATTTTATCCATGATGCATTTATACACAGTGATGGCATACCCTCATTTAATTTAATTAAAGCCCATGCTTTTTGTAAAACTGACACTCAGTTTCTATACCTGTCCTAGTAGTTCCTTCTGCATGTGAATTCAGACAACTAGAGCAGTACATAATATTTTGGAATAGGTTTAACTATGTGAATTCTTCCCATTACTATTTGAAGTATTTTATGCTTTCTAGGATCATTTGTGCCTTCTTTATAGGTGTGTATCACATCATTTGCTCACAGACATCCTGCGATTAGCTGGTATATTACTCCTCTCATTAGAAAATTACTTATTAGGCTTTTCCTTTTTATGCTAAGGTTTTCAGTGAAATATTAACATTGTGCTCAAAACCAACCTTTAAGAAACACACGAACAGACATACTAGGTCAGAACAAAGGGTTGGAATCCTGTCTCCAGTAGTGGCCACGACCAGATGTCTCAAGATAAGTAAGAACATGGCAAACGTAATACTTCCCCTTAAAACTCTCACAGCACCCAACTATTTTTAACTTGCTGACTTCCTGAGCCAGATGTGGTTTCTTGGATTCTGCTCAGTAATCTTCAATCAATTTCTCTTCCACAAACTTGTCCAGCCGCCCCTTAAGGCCAGATAAGCTATTAGCAGCCACACATCCTTTAGAAAGTAGTCGCACACATCTAATGCCCACTGTGCAAAGAGCAACCTCTTGTTACTTTTGAACCGGGCCTTAATCTATTAATGTACCCTAGCACCTGTATTGGGGGGTGTGTGTGTCTGCGTCAAACCTTATTTTAACCTCTCTGTGTCGCAGATTTTATGATCTCAATCATATCTCATGCCAGCGTTCTCTTTTCCAGATTGAAGAGTCCTAGCTTACATAGTAATCTCCAATGGAAATCGTATCGCATCTTTGATCACTGTTTTCCTTTGAATCTTTTCCAGTTCTTTTATATCTACCATATCCTTTTTGTCGGGACCAAAACTACACTCATGTTCAAGATGTGGGCAAAGCCTGGATATATAGAGAGGCACAATGGTGCCTCTATTTTATGCTCTACTCTTTTTCCTAATGAATACTAATATCTGATCTGCTTTTAGACTGCTGCTCAGCATTTAGCTGACCTATTCATGGACTCTCCTTCCAGACTAACACTCCTCTTTTCCACATTTCTCCTTTGTCCTATTGCTTATCTATCTGTCAATTTTTGCACCAAGCCATATCTTCATCAACTTAGACAATTAATTCCGGAGTTAAGCCAGATAAACTAGACCCATATCACTCCCACTCTTCCAATAAAGAGCTTTGCAAACAGTGGTCTGTGGGCTACAACTACTACACTTCTACCCACAGAAAGTACCTGGGAAAAGCAAGTTCTATTGGAAAAATACAGAAAGTTCTACAAACCAAAAAAGTCTGAAAAATCACTCAGCTAGAAAATTAATTCTTTTTTTTACTTATACTAGCGCCCCCTCTATCAATTGGTGTTACTGATAAAAGACATTAGAGGGACACGCTCAAGGGATTTAGGTACTAGGATAAACACAGTAATGAGTTGTTGTGGAAAAAAACATTTACAAAGATAAACACTTAAAAGGATCTGTACAGAAAAAGAAGTTTCTAAATCACTGAACATCCCTGTAACATAGCCCAAATTTCATGTATTCTCCAGTGAAGAGCTGGTCACCTCATGGGTTATGTTGTGCCGAATGCTTATTTTCTGCTGCAGTGCAGGTCTCAGTTTTGGACCAGAGCACAGAGAGTAGCAGTGATAGAGTACTGCACAAAGAACAAATCAGCACTACAGTCTTCTTCACTGTATTTTGCTGTTAAGATTTTGCGCTGTCTTTCTGGATTCCGACTGTGGCTGGCAGCTAAAAATAAATTAAGAGTCACTTTTGTAAATACAAGGAGCTTGCTCACTACGTGAAATAGTTCTGTCTTCCAAAACCTTTGCTCTTTCTTTCGAGCTTGGACCTCATTATTCGTCATGCATCAACATCGTGTTCTCCAGGATCTGCATGAGGTGTGCAGAACTTTTCAGAAAAGGGACTGGTTTTTAATTGTGCTGCCAGATAAAGACAAGAAAAGCAGAAAACAAAAAGAGAAATATGAGAACTCGGTGCATTTGAGTTTTTAGTTAAAGCACCTTTAAGCTTTGTAGAAAGCACAAGTAAAATACCTCCAAGTGATCAAAATAACAGCTGAAAGATAAATATGAAAACCAGAAATAATGGCATCTACTCGATGCAATTACAGAAGACAGATGAAGGAACAGACATCCTTTTCTCCCAGGATGGGTGAATGCATTCGTCAGTGAAGGCCTGCAACCAATTTAAAATTGAAAGCTCATACTCTTTCCTGTGTTAACTTCTGAATCTCTGTACGTCCCTGTTCAGTTTTGCTTTCCCTTCCTTCTGATCTCTCTCTCTACCCCTTCCTATACCTTTCTTTTTTCAGATATTCCTACTGTTTAATGCACTTTCTAACTGCAGCCAAACAAATCTAAGGCTATGAACGGATGATCATAAATTATTAAATTACAACGGCGTGACTATTTACAGCTAACATCAAGTGCGTCACGTTGACTGTATGAACTCCCAACCTTTAAAGACGTTGATGTAAAACATAGTATTTGAAAGCACCTTCATGTTTCGAAGTTAACATACAAAACTTCAAGAGCTGCAATCTAAAACAAATACTACAAATAATTTAAAGTTGGTGTATCTCTCTCCTCTTGCTTCCCACTCCCATTAAACACAGATTTTTATCAAGAGACAGGCTCACTGCCTAACTGCATATTCACACAAAAAAATACAACCTGTTGTGCAACTGTCTGTAAATTCTTCTATAATTTATTATGAATGATACCTCCTAATTGGAACTTAAGGAAAATATAGGAAGGAGAGCTGTTCCCTATCACTGCTTGTCTTCAGCACACATATACCACTTTCTGCACGTTGTCTATCTTCCAACTATCCCCCATCACTTTTATTGGTCGTTGATGCAAAAATAAAACAGAGTAAGTGGTTTTTTTTTTTTTAAAACAGAATACTTGATTGGAAAAAAAAGAAATTAAGAGTGGCACTTAAAGCTAATGTTAACATTTAAAAATCTCCTTAGCTTTCTGGGTGATTAGTCTCCTTAAAGAAACATTTACATATTCTTTTCATGCAAATGGAGTTCAATGCAGACACTGCTGCTCCAATAAATTCACAAAGAAAATCGGCAACTTTGCTGCTGCTTTTTGTACATGAGTATCACCTAACCTGTTACAGTTATGTTCGAAGTGTACACCACGTGTTGTTCTTGGCATCCATGGCACATTGCTTCAATGAGTTTATTTCTCGTATACGTCTCCAGCCTATGCCTCAAGCATTTCTGCAATGTCTAAGCATGGAATACAGTGCAGAGCAGCGATATCTAAGGATGATTCTAACAAGTTAACTGCAGGACAGATCAGTGGGACAAGTAAGTAATGAACTCATATTGGATCTGAGAGCCAAGCTATTTCTTCACAGTGCTACACAGGGTGGAAGAAATACACCTTCATAAACAGCAATTGCTATAGTCACATAAAAGTCAAAATGTTTTAGTTGCATGTTGTTGGCATTTAGAAGAAGAATTCCTTTTTCTAAAGAGTAAGACCCACAGCTCTATTAACAAGAGGCACATCAGCCTCAGTGCAGCTAGAAAACAAACCAAATGCAGGAATCCTTCCTATCCCACATGCGGAGACCACAGGCACCTTACTCCTCCTCAGTCTAAAGGCAGCAATGCCAGCCCACACACATGATATTATAATGAGTGAGAATATTTGCAATGCAGATTCCATCCAATTTAACCAACTTCCATCATGTAAATCTTTGTACTTTCCCTGTTTGAGAAGTCTACAGAGGGAAAAGAATTTTTGCTGAACCCACAGTAGAAGACAACACATTTTGTGTTTTGTTTGAGGGTTTCTGGGAGAGCAGAAAGGTTTTTCTTGCCTGATTACCCTTTCACTACTTACAGGTGTACTTCAGGGACAGGCTTAATGCACCATCTAATCTGCAGTCCTTTCTTTGTTGCTTAGCACAGGGATCAGCATTGTAAACTAAATTTCTGACAAAACCAGCTCAAACTGTCCACAAAATTCCTTCAACAACACTGACAGATAGGAACTGACTGCCCAGAGCATTTGATATGCTACAGCAAAGACCCATCAAACTACACAAAATAAGATTTTTATTTCAGTATCTTTAAAGCCATAGGAGTGTCTGTTTACATACGGTCTATCTAACAGAAGACAGACCATAATTCTCCTTTCTTTTGGCTTTTCCTTTTCTTTTTTTCATTGCTGGTGGGAGGGGTATAGCTAGTCTGATGACATCTGAGAGTTTCCAGCCACACAAAGAGGGCTGAGCTATGACCCACCTATTCCTGGTTATCCATTAATATTGGGTTTATTGAGAGAAACATTCTCTCAGATGAAACAAAAAGTTCCCCTAGTTATAAACCAGGTTAATTTGTGCTTGGACCACAAACACCTTCTGGCCTTAAAGAAGGAAAGTTAGAGGAAAGCCTTGAGATGCACACAACCAAACCATTAAATCAGAAGACTCCTTTATTGCCCATTCATTCACCTCTAGTCTGATTTCTCCCTTCTTGCTATGTGTGTGGAGATGGAGACTTACTAGTGATGAAGTGTGACAACCCACATCAGGAACTAGGGATTGTGGACAATTATGTTGGAAACCACAGGGTCACGGACAGATGGAGCTTGTAACAACCACCCAGCATTTTCCAGGCACAGGGATGTGGCAGACCTTCCTGCTGCAGAGCCTTGCAGTTAGAAGGACTACAACCTGCCTAAATCTGCTACAGATCTAGAACAACAGAGCCATACAGAATATATGCAGGTCATACAGGTTGGCACCTTCCCTGAAATTCTCACGGAAAAATATACAGAAGGTAACATTAGGAGTCTGTGACAAAGGCAGACTGCCAGGGAGGGGAAGGTGAGTCCTGCATCACCTTTTAGAACTCTCTGACATTAGCAGTATCTTCTGATATCTCCTCCTGCGACCTGTATGGCAGCATTGGGGTAATAGAGCTTCACCGTTATGAGTACGGGTGCTGGCAGAAACTACAGGGAATTAGACATTTTCTGCCACCTCCTGTGCTGCCCTTCCCACATCACACTCTTCATACATGAGGGAGATGTAGCTGTCAGTTCCTGTCCCAAACTGATCTGACTCACCTTATCTCCTTCTTACTCAGATGGAAGCCAGTCACACCTAACAAGGAGGCCATGAGAAAGAAATTACACCACATTCATAAAACCAGATATATTCCCAACCCAGCCATGAGGGGGTATAGTGACAGTATTTTTCTTTTGCTGCTGGGCTTCTTGAGCTCAGCTCTGCTCCCAAATTTCACAGGGCATCAGTTGCGATCAGTGCTTCTGAAAGGAAGAAGCTGCCATTCCCACAAGGCAGACGCAGTTCTGGGATTCAGCTGAACATGTTCAGCCAAAATGCATTGAGACATACAAACTGAAGCTCTAAATTTTCTTCAGAGAATCCATTCTACAGCTGGGAGGCCTGGATGGCACCTGCTTATTTCCGTTCAGACTGATAGAGCCACAAAAGAAGTCTGTGCGAAGGAAGAAATCTCGGCTGAGGAAAAGAATGACAAGTCTATTTCCATGCTTAAGACTGCAAAGCTGCTCAAATGGTTACAATGAGAGATCTGTACACTTTGGTACAGTGGAGAATTGAGTTTCAAATCATAAAAATCCATAAAAATGCATATTTGAACTAAACTGGTATTTACTTAGCACCAAAATAGCCTGAGGGTTACACCTGCATACTCAAATTAATTTTCAAGTGCCTCTTTTGCTATGCAGGGTATTTTATGTTACAGTTGTACCATACTTATATAACCTACTTGAAACGTATTTCCCCTTGTTTGGAGTAACAACTTTCTGGAGATGTCTCATAAAGTCCAATTTGGAAAGAAATTTAAAGGCAAGAGCCTTCCCCACATACTGCTTCCTGACTACCATACAGAACACCTGCTGAGCAGAGACCAAGCAAGTGTCTCTGCTGATTTCAGAGCACAGGTTACAACACATTGAGCTGTTAATAAATGGAGGCTTATATAAAGCCTTTTAATGCCTCCATCAATGACAGCTCTATAAGACTTACTGTGAAGTTTTTAGATGGATCCTATTGACAGTGGAGTATATATACATTCAGCGCAACACACAGCAGAACAGTAATCACAGAATCAGAGGGGCTAGGCACAAGCGCTCACCTCATCTCTGTCCCAAGGAATGTTAAACTATAGTGTTATCATTCCTGACAAATGCATCTTAAAGACATTCAGTGACTGCAACTCTATTCCCCTCCTCCCCATACACACCAATAGTCTACCCCAGCACTTTTTTTACCCTCATTATTCTCCTCTTTGCTGTAATTCAAGCATTTTACTTCTTGTCCTAAACATCATGGAGATCGATAACAGACTATTCCTCACTGAAGTCTCTTATAAGCTCCCCTGAAAGTCCCTTTTTCACATGAGACAGTTATTTCAATCAGTATCCATGGCAGGTTTTCTAAGTCTCTAATCATTCTCACTGCCTTCTTCTGGATTCTTTCCAGTTGACCCAAATCTGTCATAAAAAATTTAGTATAAGAGTCCACCTACAGCCACTTCAAGCCTGAATCAGGCATAAGGATGATTTCTAATGTCCTGCAGGACAACAATGTGACATAATCTGACACTGAATTATATTTGGGCAAGTGTTATGAACTGATTAAGATCTTTTATTCCAATAAAACTGGAACAGTTGTTGTTATACGAAAACAGGAGTAATATGTATATATATTATCAAAGACAATGTTCTCACATAAGCAAACTACGCAATTCAAATTATTTTGAATTTGTACACAATCTGTCCAGGAATCAGCAGTATTAAGTCATCATCTCTCAGTCAGGAGATGTACAACTACGTACAAGAATCACAGTAGCCAACTCTGTCATCCTGAACCCTCCTGAAACACCTTTTACAAAGAGCTTTCACCAGGCCATTCTGCTTGTATGACAGGCTAGATGCTTGGTCTAGTTTTCCCTGACAGGCAGCTTCCAGACTGTGGTCAAATAGCAGTTACAAATCACTTAAAATTATAAAGAGCCCCAAACCAGCACAGATTAGTTATATTAGAAAAGGTCACTTTTATCCTGTGACAATGGTTTGAAAAAGAGTTTGAGGACAACTGGCTGCACTTCTCCAGCTCAAGGTTTTCTTTTTCACAGGCCACGAAATTCCTATAACCTAAAACTATAAAACAAAATTCTGTCCTTTGTACTTACCCTTCTCTTTGGTACTCCTCATCCAAATTTGACAAAAGCTGGGACCCAGCCACAGACAGATCAAGTGCAGCTAAAGGCAGATCTCGATAAGCAAAATTAACAAGCTGTACAGGAGCAATGCTTTTGGTCTCTTCTTCCACTTGTTGTGAAATTATCTCAACTTCTGAAACACCGCCTTCTATTGTAGGCCTGAAAATGTAATAAGTAAGATAAAAACCCCTCTCTCTCCACACACACATATAAACAAATATAAAAAAATAAATAAGCAAGCAAGTAAAAATAAGTTAGAGACAAGAACTTCACAGTATCCTAAAAAGCCAGCAACTTAAAAGGCCTTTGCAAGGTCATTGAGGGAGGTGACCTCACTGAGGGGACAGACCAAACCTCTCCAAACTCGTCTTTTGTAGATCCCACTGCAATCAACAGAAACCTCACTGACAAAGAACAACAGCATTTCACTCTGCTGAATCTGCTTCAAAAGCACTAAATATAAATAGATGTGTTACAAACAAACAAATATGGAAACAATGCCTGAACCCAAAAGCAAAATACTTGTGCAAGACAGAAAGAAGGCATGTAACTGCCAACTAAAAACTCACTGCTTTGTAAGGTAGATCAGTGAGCGGTGAATAGCTAAGCTTATTAATCATGATATAAAAATCAATTGTTCATTAATGGCTGCAGTTTGACCCCTCTTCCACTGTGGGTCAATATTCAAATAGTTTTAACAGATGGGAACTTTGTTTCATTTAACTAGAAAGGATCATTCTGTTTCAAGTTATTTCAAAATAATTCTGAAAGGACAACGATTCAGAAGAATTATGGACTCCTCTATAAAGACTATCTTAACTATTCTTATGCACAGCTTCTAAACCTGAGCACGTATTCTTCTACCACCCCATTAACATTCATGGGAACTCCATGCAGGTAAAACCAGAGTCTGACTATGTACATCTCTTCCACATTTATAACAAGATACGACTTATCTAGAAACTCAGACTTTGTCAGCATATTACCTAGCGCATGCAAAGGATGACTTCGTTGTAGGAGAGAGTTTGCATGTCAAGCCCCAGCAGGGATTGATCCTTTGCAGTACCTAGTGAACGCTGCTTGCTCCATTTGATTCAGAGTTGGTGCAAGCATCAACTTCCCTAGCTTTCATCCAGGGGAGCTTGTTAACTTCTGAAGAAGTCTCAGGCTACTTGTTGGAGGTTTTCAACAGCAGGTGTGAAGACACTCTTCTTCCTTAGGGATACAGTTAAAAAGTGCGTAGCACCCAACTTCCCTCTGCTATTTGACTGCAAAAATTGCATTGGTGATTTTGTTTTAAAGAAGCTTATTAAAATCTTCCAGCTATTCAAGGAACCTGAACAACAGTTCCTTTTTTTTTCGGAAAGAAATGAATAATTTAGAAGAGTTGTCAAATCATATATATTGTAAGTCTAAGGATGTGGGTGAAGGAACTAAAATTCCATGTGAAAGAGAGAGAGCAAGATTCTATTGGTCAGAGCCTCACCATTAGACTAACCCTTTCAAACTGAAAATGTTATTCCTAAATTAAAAGGAGGTAACTGCTGCCAGCATTTCACAAGAAAGTAATTTTAAAAATCAGAAAATGCTGTTATATCTCAAGTATTTGGCAGGGAAAGGCTGCAACTGTGTCATACTATGGCAGAAAGTAGGGGTAAAAGGAAGTACTATTTGAACAACCTAAAGGCTTGTTTTATTTTATCCATTGTCTAACTAATAATGTAAAGTAATGAGATTCTATCATTTCCAACAGAACTGTATTCCTCTGTAAACAATCTGAAAGCACAAGGCCAGAGGGAGGAGCTAATTCTAGCAAGAATTTTCTGTCTTTGATTCTCACCTTTAGTGCCATCCTGCGGACATTTACCTTGACAAGCCCAAGCTGGTTCAGTTTTGCACAAAAGAGCATACAATGATCCAATTTCCAGTATTATAAAGGAAAAAGGAAAAGGGTTGGTGCAGCCTTCCCTCTCCCAACAGTATTTACCTTCTGTATTCTTGGACATACTAAATAACAGACATTGTCTGATTTGACTAAAAAGAAAAACAAACAAAACAACAGACTAGTGTTGGCAAACAGCTTTGGGACAGGTTTCGCAGCAGGAAAGAAAAAAGGCAAATGAATTTGAAAATAATATGACATACCAGTTTTCATCCACTGGCTGTTAGTAACATATCAGACATGCTTACAGCATTCATGTTTTTTTCTGCTAAATCATACTCTTTAGACAACTGTCCAAATCCTACTACTCCTTCTCAAGATATCAACTTTACCTTCCAGTAATACCGATAGAACCCTCCTGATGTCACAATATCATTCTCCTACAGGTAGCAACCTGCTCCCTTCTATTGAAAGTAAGTTATAACTATTCTCACATAGTACTTACTGAGGATTGGACATGTTGGAGGATGCAACTTAATCGGCAGTAGTTCCAGTACTTAACTAATTCCAGCTGCTTAGCGCAGAAGTTCTAGCCTTCCAAGATTAGGTCTCTGTGAGAAGCAAAACAAAGTTATCTAAAATGCAGTTGAAAGAACTCCAAAGGGCTGCACTGATGTTTGTAGTCAAGTTGCAAGTTTGCCTAATAATTTTATTTCCCCCATGATTTCTTTTCGAAGTGGTTCTCTTCCTCGTTAATTCCTCCATGTTATGGAAGCTGAAAAGATACCATGCATTTACTTAAACACGTGGACACCTGCTCACATATATACTTCCATAAGAACACAGGTCTTGCTTTAAACCACTAGATTGTTGAGAAAGATAACCAAGATCAGCGGCAGTGGAGCAGATATTCAGAGAAAGCTCATGGCAAATTCTACTGGAAGTGGATTTTTTTTTTTTTTTTTTTTACAATTTAATATACTTTACAGAGATGAGCATTAGCTTTGTCAATAGAGTTTGGGGTTTTGTTCTCCATTTTCCAATTGGAACTGTGTTCCTGAATCTCTTTGCTACTTTAGAAAGTCTCTTCCAAGAATTCATGTTGTCAAGCATTCTAGATGGGCTGTTATCAAGGTGAAACTTTGATCAACAAAATCCACTAACACATTTGGAAAAGGCGCCACATTTGCTTGTGGCAAAATCTCCATTTGTGTTGTACCTGGGTCAACGCATGGCAACCAGAACAGAAGAGGACCAGCTTGTGAGAATGAAACCTACTGATACACAGGTTTTGGTAGCTTGAAAAGTATAAACTGAAGACGACCATACAGGAAACAAAAATCCTCAGAAAAAGATATCATGAGAGACTTTGTAAAGCTACTGTCAAGATTATATGCTAAATAATTTTTAAAAGGAACATAAAAACATACTCTTATTTTAACTAAACAGAATAGTTATTGGCAAATTAGAATATTACTGAAAATAACACCCAAAAAAATTCATGATATGAAAAATGCTTCTTATACTAAACTTTATACTACAGTCATTTACAGGCTGAATTGTTAGTATCAATCAGTTATTTAGAGTGGAGACATAAATGTAGCAACAGTATGACCCTTAACAATCACTTGACACCAAATAATAAAATTGAACTTACATCTCTTGTAGAGCCATTTCCAAGGCTTTATTTCATATCTTGTACCTTATAATAACGTAAAACGTAGTCAATGCATTCTCAGATTTTCCAGATAATGAGTCTGGGTACGTAAAAACAAAGGGTCTATGCTGTGATCACCATCCTCAGGTAGATAAGTCAGCCAAAAGCAATTTAATTATTCGTATGAAGCAAAGAAACACAACCGACTTTAAAACAGAAAAATACACATATTTTAGAAAAATACACACACTCCATTAATCTATAACCTTGTAATACTTCTAAAGTCAGAGTAAGAAGCAAACTTTTTTCAGATAAATCTTCCCTGATCGGGCAGAGACTTGATTCAACATCTGTTTGATATCAACGGGAATCTCTCCTTTGACCTTTGTAGCCCTTAAATTATTTTATTTAGTATATCCCTAAGGTAGCAAAATACTAAAACATTTACCTGAAATTATGCATGTTTAAATCACACACTAAAGGAATTTGGTGAATCTGTACCCGCAGCAGCTTTATGATAGCAATTGTTACACCTACCAGCACAACAAAACCAAAATATAAATATCAGCCTTGTTTTGCGATGTCAGCTCCCTAACACCTTGGTTTGGGTTGACATTTTAAAACACTTTTCAAAAAAATTTTTTAACAAAAAATTTTACCCAAACCAATTGTTCTAAGCACTCTGCCTGAGAAAATGGTAAAAAGCATGAGGTACTGTGTACCTGTCTTGTGAGACTGAGGAAATTGAGAATCCTACTATAACTGCGTTTGCAGGCCTGGAAAATAAAAGGTAAATGGGGGTACAGCTGATTTAGGAAATGGGAATAAAACTGAGGGAAACTAGCCTCAGAGAACAGACAGATGTAGATATGGGAATTTCTTAACATGATTAGAAAACCTCACTGTCTGGGAGACAGCACAGTGCTAATACTCACAACCTCCCTCCCAAAGGGGATTCAGAAAACAATGACAAAAAACGTACAGCTGGATTTTAAAAAATTCTTAGATTCATCTCAAGATTGAGAGAACTTAGTCGTAACAGTGGGGCCAGCAACACATAGGACATGAACATAAAATATTTACCTCTCCCGAATACAGACTCGTCTTTTTTTTTTTTTAAAGTTGGAAACATGTTCACATTCATACAGAATTTTGTTTTAATAACTCAACCAGATCTGACCAGTGGCAACACCAATAAGCCAGACCTGTTCCCTCTTACTGGAGTTGGCAGCTCTACAGATAAAGTTTGCTCACCTCCAGGACTGAAGGAGCACACTCGCAGCCAGGCAGCAAGCTCTTCTGATAGCTCTGATGGCTCCACAGGGAGCAGAGTCCAACTCGCCTTAGCTGAAGGGATCGTTACCATGACATAAGGCGCTCACAAAGGTGAGACGAGTAACAAGTAACGTGGAAAGAGACCTGAAAGGAGATAGAGGGAGTCAACTCTCCGAAGACCTCAGCGGAGCCTTCCTGAGAGAAAAAGTGGCAAAAAGTGAGTAATTTCTGGTGCAGATGACTAATGTATTAGCTGATTTAATGAATTAAAAAGACAAATAGTTAATATGTACAATAAGAGGGCAGCACAACTGAAGTCTTCAAAATGGATGTAATAGGTTGTGTATACCTATATTCTAAAGGGATTACTATGATTCATGCTTCTTTCTAGGCTTTATGCAAGCAACAGAAATGTCTTAACATATACTGAAATTTTGCAGAAACTTATTCTTTCCATCCACTCCACCTCATCTGTTATGTTCAAAACTTCCTTACAAAAAACTTCTATAGCAGCATAAAACACTTCCAGCTTCCATAGGAGACTTCTGTGCAAATAAGCGGTGTTTAAAGGCAACAAGAACAGCAGGGAGATTTCATTCTTCACACTTATCTCTCTCTCGTATTCCTATAGGATATAGCGTAGGCAAACAGCGATGATGTGGCTCTCCTCCCTACCAACAGAGACAGGCAGGGGGCAGAGGGCAACCTTTGGGTATTCCATCTACCACCCGAGAGTAGAAATTTTTCCATACCACCCTTTCCACACCTTTTCCACTCAGTGCTCGGTAGACAAAAAAGCCTTATCTCTCATGGTCTCATCCGAGGGAATTAGTTGGCAGTTCCAGGGTTGGGGTTTTTTTTCCACTTCTTGGAACTGAGACCAGACAGCACACAGTGCATGCTGAGTTGCAATGTGAGTATGAGCAATGCCCATTTTGTGACAGTTCAGCAATTCTATTTGTTCTGTGGTGCATTTTCAAGGTGAGATGGCTATAGGAGCAGTTTCCCAAGTTAAACCGAATTTAAAAAGGAGATATGACAGAAAGCAAAGAATTGTCCCAAAAAGTTTCTAGTGCAAGCTTTGAAGTGATGTAAAACCCAGAAATATTCACTGGACTAAATGACTGACATACTGTCTTGTATGTACCAAGAGGACAGTGCATTTGATGGGAAGCTTATTTCTGCATCTAGTCTTCTGTATAGGGACAAGTTTGTGGACTAGTAGCTCAACTTAAAATGTGCAGGATTACAATTCAAATCTCAGCAAAGCTGACAGCTTTTCACCCTTCTGCAGTAGGTGAAGGAAGTTGCGCCCAGTTCACTGAGCTTGTTCTGAGGCAAAACCTTCAAAGTGCTTAAGAAGTGCTGTACTTGCGTTCCAAGCCCTACAGCTTTCCTCTGTTCTTTGCATGGGTATTGCACATGCCAGCATTCCTCAAAGCTTTTGCAAGGTACCCTTTGCTTGATTATGATTTCTTTCACCCCCTCCTCTGTGAAGGCCCTGGCAAGCAACTGCTTCACAGTTCACGGGTTATGCTCAGAATCATACAGGTTGAGAAGTGGGGTCATGCGCTACACTTGAGCAAAGGTTCATGCTGCTGCCCTTGCCTAGCACACATCCTGCCTGAGTTAATTGTTAATGTTTAGATCAACCATCTACTGTCAGTCACCACACCTTGGCTGTAGCTTGCTAATAAGGAGATAAAGTCCAGCTTAAACAACACAAAGCATGGAACAGTTTGGAAAGCATGTTAAAGCACAGCTGTGAGATCGTAGCGTAGTGAGTAGTGGGATAGTGTTTTTTGTTTTTATATATGCTCTAGGGTTAAAAAAACCACCAAAACAACCCCAACACAAAACCCCAAGAGCAATCTTAAAAAAAAATAAATCTGTACTCCACTTGTGCATGAAAACCATTACTTTTAGCATTGGTTTAAGCACAGTCTTGCAAAATACCTGCCACAACGTAGTGGGCCCAGTTGGGGATAGGCAGACGGTTTAATTTAAGCCTTTTGCACCAAAGTCTCTACTAACTTGCATTCTGTTTAGCTGAGCTGAAGTCAAGACCACCTGGTTCAGAGCTGCTTGTTATATTTGCTCATGTTCTGAGGAGTACTATTGTGAAGCTGTAAGCTCCTGTACAAAATACAGGCACTTAACTGAAACATCTGAGTTCATGTACCTACAAGTAACTACAAAACCAAATTCTGACATGTTCTTCTGACTAAAGATTCTTCTACGCAGGCCCCCAACAGCAGCTTAGACACATAAACAGAGTCACAGTTTACATTCAAAGTAAATGCAACAGGCCATACTTGAAGGAAACACTGCTGCAATGCAGGTTTTAGGTATTCTCATCCAGCTCCTGCTCCTTCCTCTGCCCATACCATAGCCATGCTTCTGGACACGGACCATTACTTTAAGCTGGACCAGGAAACCTATTTGGGCTGTCAATCAACAACAAAATTATTTTTCTTTTCCTGCACTTCCCCCCGCCTCTGCCCCCCTAAAAAGCAGGATGGCTTCTGTAATACAGGTCACAGTACAGCTCCAAAATTAATTATGTCAGCAAAACTGAGAGGGTAGGGCAGCACGCTGTGGGCACAGCCACAGAAACAAACAGCATGGTAGAGAAAGACTTAAGATCAGAAACATTCAAACCAAAGATAGTGCTGAGCCCTCCCCACTGGCAATATTCAACTGGAGTAAGCACCCAACCTGAAAACCCTTAACAGACTGGGGAAGTAGTAGAAATGAAAAGTGCTTCTGTGGGGTTTTTTTCTCCTTCTGTGTCACACTGGAGCTTTTTATTCTGGATCTAGCACACATCACACACCAGGAGATGGAATTTTTTTTCCTTCGTGCAAAGAAGTTATGTTCTTATTTCAGTCTATGAATTAAAATTCTTATATAGTCTGAAGCTCAAATGCAAATGATGGCTATTAAGGTTCCTGCTGGGCAGTCCTAAGGAGGTCATGGAGCTATCTAGAAAAACAGAGAGAAAGGGAAAGAGGGAATAATTTGTAACAGGAGTAGGGGAAACACCTAACCAGACATACCCCAGAAAGCTTTCAAAGAGAAAGAGGAAGTGTGATTTAGGGGTAAGCTACATTTAGCTCTTGTGAATTAGACTAGCCAGATTTCTTTTGTGATTAACACCATTGCTATCACACTGAGGATCAGCATGAACATGATGTGATCACTCGTCTCTACTAGTGCAAGTTACATTTCTTAAGGAACTGAAACTAGGCTCCCTGGGATCACAACCTGACAATTCTGACAACTGTTTTTGTTTCAACCTCTGTGAGAATTTTAACCAGCTTCACACATCTGCATTTAGAAAGTTTTATTGGTCATGTATGTCAAAACTGCCTCCTTCAGAAATCCAGCAACCAGCACTTCTGAAGGGGGAACCCTGAAAATCTCCTGCAGGAGAGGTCCTAGCACTTCCTCACTTTACTTCAGATTGAACAAAACTGTCTTTTCTTCCCCCCCCCCCAGGGGTGAACAGGTTCATTGTGATAAAAAAAATAACATTTCTTTTGATTAAACTTACCCTCCCTAATCCCACTTTTATTTAAGCCAAGAGTTGATAAAGTATTTGTTTATATGGCTCTGTATAGGTGGATAAGGAATATTTCCTTTATTTGTTTTAAAAAATAAAAGAATAAGATTTGTCAAAAGATTATGAATGCAGAGTTGCCACACAGAACACAAACAGCAAATTGACTTCCTTAACAAGTGAAGTCCATTTGAGACATATTAACACCACTGATTCCCAATTCCATTCATAGCTTTAACATTCCCATGCAGTATCCAGAAAAGGAAAGAAGTACAAGAGATACAGCTTTTTATTTCAAGGCAGAAGGGACATTGAATTTTGCATCTTTTTTACGGAGAAATCTACAGTAAAGTTTTTAAATACATCACATGAAAGAAAGAAGAAACCTCCATCACAGGAAAGGTATTTAGATTGGAAAAAATCAGGCATTCAGAAATTAGGAAACAGCAGATTTGAACTTGCTCATGCAGCCATAATTCTATTCCCTTGTGAGATCATCCTATATGCTGAAATTAAGCAGAATGCTGTTTGGGGAGAAAAGAGCATGTAATCATGTGAATAAAGACTGCTTCATTATTCGTAACCATAGCTCATACTTTCTAGAGAGAAATTTAGATGGGCCAAAAAAGAGAAAAATCATCTTGTGCACAATCATCACAATCTCTCCACAAATGCATCATGATCATTGGTCAAATCTTTTACTTTTCAGTACTGCAAATCTGGACTACAAGACAAATAACACTAGCTGGAAGAAAGCCTTTAGTGGATGATTAGACCAATACAAACTCCCAGGAGAGCCCAGCCAAGCCCACCCTCTTCCACAGAGCTTGCAGATGTGCAGCACATGGTAATTCCAGACAGAAAGAAACAGGAGAAACTGCTCTGTTGGGATGGTTATGAAAAGACTCCACTCATGCTCCTTCCCTCTGCTATCTCTTCACCTAGAAACTGCGGAGAGAGGGCAGGTCTATGAACAGGGTTCTGTAACATACAAACACTCCAGCATGAATATGCATTCAACACATCGCAGTGCTGCCCCGACAGCTCCTTTGGGCTCTTGTTCCAGTTCATGCTACACAGTGCATACTGGCACTGTTGAAATTCAGTTGTTCTGATACATCACCACCATTTTCCAGAAAAGGCACATGTCTAGCAGATACTGCAGCAAAGAAAAATAAGCAAAGAAAAAGCACTTCTCTGAATTGACGGCCGCCTTCTTGCCAAGTGTTGCCACACTGTGGCAAATAACAGGACCTATACAGGCATCTCAAAAATCTGGAAGAACTGAGTAACTATCAAGGCTACCCAAATAGGAAGTTTGCTCTTAGCTCCTTAATAGAGAACATGCATTCATTCAGCAAGAAGATTACTCATTTGATCTCATACTCCAGAGTAACTCTCCAAGCTTGCCATCTACCTCACTTCTACAAACTGCCCCCATTTAGCTGTAATGAATTGGTGATCCCAACAGTTGTTCTCTACAGCTTCCCCATGCAGTTAAAGTGGAAAAAAAACCACAAACCCCCACACTACAGAGCCTCAAGTCCAGAGAGCAAAAGAGAGCAATCACATATTTAAAAGGTCCCTTTACAGATTTGTCTAGTTTTCAAAGTTTGGGCCTGCTTAATAAGCAGGGAAGCCACAAAAGCACGCTTGGTGTTTCACATGAGCATTAGGCACATGGCTGCCAGCTTACACTATTTTTCTGCATGTCTCAACATCTCCTGCTCTGCTTATGGCTCCAACTGCTGGAAATAGTACTTTCATTTGAGAAAAAGTGAGGTCATATCTACACATACAAAGCAGGATCACTTAGGCCGGATGTGGCTCCTAGTGAGATGATCTCTCTTTACAGCCCAGCACAAAGAAACTAATAGGGACCATGGGCTTGGATAAATAGCTCCGGCAGGATGCTGTGTTGATACTGCTTCTGGGCTCACAGTTGGAAAACTCACTATTAGTAAGCTTTTGCAATGTGCCACTGCACATGTTGATAGGAACAAGCCTGGCATCAACAGCTCCACTGGACTGAAAACATCTGGTTTTTTCCAGTCTGGGAAACTAAATGACTCTGGGCTCAGCCAGCACATGGTTAGAAGATCACTTGGACACATTTCGTAACACAGGCATTCCCCCCCCAACCCAACCAAGGTTTTGTGTGCCACAAATTCTGGTCTCAAAAGAAAAAACCCAACCCCTCCAATCTCCCTTGGATTAAATATCAAATCTGAAACCCAAAGTTGGGTTTATATTTGCTTGGCTAACAACAATTAGATTTCTGAATTTTAAATATTTGGGGATGACAGTAACCTAGATGAGTCATATTAAGCCAAATCATTAGCACTGCAAGCAAATCAAGTACCAATTTAGTTTCAAGGAAGTTTGGTTTGCTTGTGTCTGTCAAGAGTCAACCCTTGGATTTTGCTTCTAGTTCTTTTTCTTATTCCTGGGAACTGCAGTGAAAAGCCATTAAACAGAGACCTGCACTCATGTCTTTTGTTTTCAAGCCAAGCAAGATAGGTCCAGCCACTCTTTAGAATAGTAAAGAAAAAATACATACACTTTTCAACGTGCTAGAATGAATGGTTTTAGTTCTAAATAGATCCCTAGCAGGTATTCTCTGATTAGATTTGAGTTAATCACACATGCACTTAATTTTTGCAGTCTGCTAATGTTTTTTGAAGTAAAAATACAAATCCGTTTGAATCCAACAGCAAAATTTATTGGGACAGTGCTGGAATTTCACTCAGGCTTTTAATACTAGCAACAGAGTAACACAAATACTTGAGTCAACCTGCTTTGAGACATCCCTCAGTATGATGTATGTCTCAATGCAGGGGGGTGACACTTTCAATCCTTCTTAGGGGACACACAGTCATGTTGAAAACTATAGGGTCACCCCCTGTCTGCCACAAAAATGTTACAACTCACTACATTTTAATTTTCATCCACAATATCTGCTGCTCGTCTTACCTGGAGGTTAACCTTTAACAAAAACAAGCTGGAGTATCTGCCCAGACCCTTGGATTAATGTAACTTGAAGACTGCCTTTCAGCCAGTAGACTTCAGCCTCAAGACTTTTCCTCAAACTACTACTACTTATTTTCTTTAGAATCCTAGGCCTAATAGGTTCTAGACTGAAACACCTTCAGAAAATTTTAGAACTATTCTCTAATTTTCTAGAGGACCTAATGTCAACCAAAATACAGAAGATTCACAACACTGCAATAGAATGGGGGAAAGTACAGAGAAAACCTCATGAGAAATTCTTGGCATTTATTTATTCTCTTGGAGCTGAGGATTTCAATGCATCTTACCAATTACGGCTCTGTAAGACCTGTAAATATTATAATCCTATTCAAGAAGGAGACTGAGAAGAAAGTTCTTTAGACCAATTCTATGTCTCACATAATCAGCAGTACAGAATCAAAACAAACCCGAGTAGACTGCTACTAAATCCAGCCAAGCTATTAGACAAGTCAAAACCAGCATCTGGAAGTAAAAATTTTATTATAAGAACCAACTATTCTGCAAATACATTTTTTGAGAAATATCTGTGTTCTGTCATTCCTGATAAATATTATGGGCAACATTCCAGACAAAATGCAATAAATTCATATGAATTTATGGCTTTACTGTGTATCTTAAAAGCAAGTATATAATAATTAGCCCATTCATGTGAAATACATTGCTCTTCTCCCAGACAGCACTAAGCTTTGTACTTTAGCTTTTGGAAACAAGTAGCCCAGCTGTTTTGATTGCAAATTTACAAATAGCTGCCGTATTTCATCCTGGTGATACATACGGGGTACACCTCACTCTGCAAGATTAGACAGCTAACAAAATTCTTGAATTCACATCCTGTCTAGTACTTCAGAGGGAAGTTATTCCACACAGTGCATGTGGATGCAACAGCTGTACTGCTCATGGCTGGGAAAATCTTTCCTGACCACTGGGAGTCTAAAACACAAGATTTAACTGCCTTATAGCATACAGCATACCAATAGTCATTATTTTAATATACAGCTAGTGCATTTAACTGTATAACCCTGGCTCCCTCAGCAGGTGATGGGATGCACTTACTACCTATTATAGGCCAGGTTTCTGTCAAAAAAAAAAAAAAAAAACAACCAAAAAAACAAAAAACTGGTGGAGACAGGCTCAGTTCAAGCTGTGAGTAAGCAGGCTCAGCCCTGACAGCTCTACATACAATCTGGAGGAAGCAGCCCTCCCAATGCAGCCATGTCAACTGGCCAGTAATTTCCACATTTAGTAGCCAAGCCTGCACCCACCCCCCGCCACTTCTAACTGAAATCTTGAAGACAACATCACAGAGGAGACACGCATGGTTAGTGTATGTTTGGAGTCTGACTAGACTGTCCACTGCAAACTGCATAGGTAAGAGAACCATTCTTCCCACTGGACCTGGAAACAGGATGAGAAGCACTTGCTCTTTGTCGTGCAGCAAAAAGTAACTGCAGTGCAAGGGGCTAGCATAATTTCCCTGATCCTACCAAGTATAAAGGGGAACGAAAAAGCAGAAACTTGAACGATCTCTGCAAAAGTTCATCTAGTTGAAGATGTCTCTGCTCACTGCAGGAGCGTTGGACTAGATGACCTTTAAATGTCTCTTCCAACAAAAACTATTCTATGATAAGCAGCACAGCAACAAAACTCATGGAGAGAGAAGGGATAGGATCTTGTTTGACACCTGTTGCAGCCAAATCCCAGGATGTGGCCTGGTGAAGAATTCATACAGCAAAAAGCCAACACCCCCAAGGTCTGGCTCAATATACAACTACATATAATATGCCTCATGAACAATTACACTTTTACTTCTACCTCACAGTCCATTTTAAGTAGGTATTTTTGAGCTTAAAAAATAGTATGCTCATTTTCAAATAATAATTTCAGGTGCTACCTGTCCCTAAATACATGCTTTGGAACTTTGAAGCTCTAGTTTTTCTACTCGGGAAAAAAACCCAAAAAATTATATTGATTTGTTTTGTATAACTTAAATGTAAGCATTAGGTTTTCAGAACTTGTTTTAGTAGAGGTAATTGATTCATTAGTTATTTTATATGGAATACAAGAAGGATGACTGAAGTATGCAAGAAGAGAGTATTTTCTGAAAATGTTGAAAAGTATTTGCTCTGCACGGGCATGCAGAATTTTTCCTACAGGATGAAGCTCTTTGCTTCTTCATATAAATACATATTAGAATGCATTCAGCTACTGGTCATATGACACACCACAAATGGAAAGTAAAAAAGCTAAACTGATCTTTTTCCCCCTTCAAGAACACCTAACTAGCATCACCATCCCTGCCCTGCCCTCATCTCTCTCAAACCCTGCAAAACCAGAAAGGACTGGTACTCTTGTCACATTAGAAAGTGGAAGGCACCACAGGCTACTGAATGAATTCCAAAGAAGAGTGCAGAAACAGCCACCCATGAACTCCCCTTTGTTTTGAAGTAGAGAACTGTCAGCTTGTGCTCTTCCACTGATCGCATCAGTATCACAGAGAAACTCGAGATTAAATTCTCAACTTTTAAGGGCTCACAAAGTTTACACTTCACTAGGAAGTTAATCTTACTGTAATTTAACACTGTGAGCAGAGAACCAGTTGTCACCGTGGCACGCTAATTTGGGGCTACTGCTAACATCCTAAGAAATCCATGTTGTAAAGCAAAGAGAATGGTACTCTGGAATTCAGATTTAAAATCTACTTGTGTATTCCCTAACAGGCTTCTGTAATGCACTTTGAATCAGGGCCTTAAAGACACATGGTAAAACTGAGCAGCGTCACAGCTGACCATGCTAATCAACTAAGAGTCCAGCAGAACTTTAGTGAGAGGCACTGAGCAATAAGAACGGTATTTTGATATGTTAGAGGCAGATAAAATTCATGCTGTGGTTCAAACAGAAGTGTTAATGCTGTGATGCTACTTCAGCTATTTGGACTTTGGTGCCTGCATGCCACTTCAGGTGCCCAAGTGCTTTCACAGGACTAGACTGTGACTTCCTGAACCACAGCTCTCCCTTCAAAGAGGAGGGGCAGGGAGGTGGAAAGAGTACTTCACTGCCTTGGAGAAGTTGTGATCATAAACTTGAAGACAGCACAGTGATACGACACAATGGTAAGGGAAAGCAACTGATGAATCTATGAAAAAATACAGAGGACCCTCACCTTGGAGCTGGTCTTCCTGAAGTGGCCCCAAGAATCCCAAAGGTGCTGCAGAACCCAATGACACTTCCGCTGTCACTGACGATGCGGCAAGCAAGTACAGGAAACATTGCATGGATAAGGACCTGGCTTCAGCTTTTCTGACAATTCCAAAAGTAAGCTTTCCAGGAATCGTTCCACTCAGTACTTACGAAACCATAGCAAAATGGGAAGAAACAAATAACATATAAAACACTCACGTGTAGTTTCAACTAGAAGTAACTCATGTTAATTCCTAAGGCTGCTCTTTAAATATAGAACCGTAGTTATTTATTTACAGATTAAAAAAGTTGGGGAGATGAACTGGTTGAGAAAAGTTATTTAAAATGCCTGGAACTAACTCTGAATCAGACCACAGTTGCTTTTGCCTGTGTATTAAATAATTATAACAAACATTTATTAAAGGAGATGCAATAATTATCTGTGAACACTTGGCTCACACATGGCAGTGTCTGCTGGAGCAATGTAGTACAATGGACAAATTTATGCAACAGACACTGCTACCACAGAGTTCAGTCCAGGGAATATGTAAAGGCAGATGTATTTGAAAAAGCTTTGTTTGCTCACTATTTTCTTTAAAACAGAAGATCATAAAGAAAACAGGACACCGCAACCACACTGGCCCACAGAAAACTGTTATTCTTCAACGTTCGGTGCTGTTGCTCCTAAGAATCCGCCAGAGCAATTACATACTCCCTAACCAAACCCAAAGTCCAGGACCACATAGCAAATAGGTATCAGGGTCTGGATTTCAACTCATGTTTCTGACTTTTCGTCTGGCACTCAGTTAGGGAAAAATGCCATTTCCCAATAGAAAGAAAAGCCTCCAGTATTATAAGTGTAGGTTGAAGGGGTTTTTTAAATACATATGTAAGATCTTCCAAAAACAACACTAATTTTGTGTTCAAGTCTTGTTTGACTCAGAAATACAAAAGACTGCGATAGCAATACAAATTTTCCAATAAAACAAGAATATCTGCAAGGAATTAAGATTATACTGGCCTCAGGTCAGATATTTACTGCACTTGACACTGTAAAAACAAGCGGTAGAAATGAGACAAACTGCTTGCTGCAAAGACCAATAAGGGGTTTAAAGAGGCAATAGTTTGTGATCATTCATTTCTCATCTTCATAGCTCAAAAACACTGGTCCTTAATAAAACTGTTATTCTCTTGTGTTATCCTTCTCTCTCTCAATATACTGATTTCAAACATGGTGCTGACCATTGGCAGTTCATGACCTGTTGAGTCTACATTTGAAAAATGCAGGCTAGAAAGCTGTCAGATGGTATCAAGCATATCTTCTCAGTGGAGTTGTCAAAGGCATCCACAGCAAACTTCACGACAAGATTGAGATGGGAAAGGTACCAAGATGACAATCAGAATTTTATGACTTTTAAGGTCCTAGAAATGAACAGTCTTTCAAGGCAAGAAAAATTGGCCCATACTGCTGTTATTCACATGCTACTTAGAGACACATCAGGTACTTTAGAAGGTGGTTTTTTTGAAGTTACATAAACCCTGCTCCAAAGTACTTCATATAATTTGAGACAATGTTTGCAGTAATAGGATTACACAGTTTTGAACAAATATATACTAAATAGCTTATAAATATAGGTTAGTTTAACAGACCTATCCTACTTACTAGGATACTGAAGATAGAATCTTTCAGGAAAAACTGAAGGATAGATAGTATGAGAAACAGGGAATGCTTCAGGACAGGAAAACTTCTGGTTTGCATCAAAGATGAACAAGTTTTTGAAAAAAATACTCCCTTAAGTAGTAATTTTTTTTTAAATGCACATTACCCTTCTTTAACAGCTGGTAGTACAGAAACACTCTTCTACTAAGCACAAAACAGACAGGTATCCAAACCAAGTGTAAGGAACTTCAGAGAATACTCAGAGTAGTGTTAGGCAGCATCCAAAGGCTAGAAAAATAATCTGCCAAGTACAGGCAGGCCAAAACACAGTGCACCCTTGTCCAAGAGCAGAACACTTGTAACTTCTATGGCACTAAGACAATCAATGAGTTTAGATCAGTTCAGACATCTGTACACTTTTAAAGCATCTTACCACTAACTTGTGTACTGCTGCAGATGGCAGACAGAGCGTACATTTACAGGGCAGAACTAATTTCTCCTACTTTCAGCAAGAGCATGCCCCACAAGTCCCAAGGAATACCCGTGCTACAGCACAATACATAATTGTAGCACACATCAAACTTTCACCCATAAGGAGTCAACCCATTCATTTTTCATTAAATTACTATGCCTCCCTTTGTTCTTGTCAAAAAAAAAAAAACCAAAAAAAAAACCACACAAAAAAACCAAACACCCACATGGTAAAACATGAGCCATAAAAATTAAAAACACTCACACATTCTCCCCCTCTCTGCTTTTAGAGGAAATGGCTTACTGAAAGAAAAGATTGCTTTACTGTGTCCAGGCCAATAGTTTTCCTCTTCGGATTAGCGAGAAGGATTATAGCAGCTCACGCTGAGCTAGCACTGCTGCAGCTGGACTTTGATACTAGTTGCCAGGCTGCCTAGTTTAAAGCTAACTCAGGTATAGCTGTACAAACTGCAGTCTGCAATGCAGCAGCAAATTAACTATTTAACTCAAACAAAAATCCTTTTTCCCTACTTACTGAAAAACAGCAGCTGACAAACTATGGATTTGGCGTTCTTTCACATGCAATAAGATTTGCTGCAAGTATCTAAAAACATGTGTCATGGCTGACAGCCCAAGGAACCCATCAATGAAAGTTCAAGAGGTGCATTTTACTGTCCAGGTGTTCCCATACTATGCTCCATCGACAACTTAGAGATGACTGGTCACATTATGCTGACTTTTCTCCCCTTTGCTGTACCAGTTCGAGTCCAGAAGATGAAAAGTACAGCTATAATTCTTAAAATATTTGTCCTTAAACATTTTCTCATTTTGCTACAGTTAGCATAAAAATATCACAGCAGATCAATGGGATGAGAGGTTGTGCCAGAGGCAACTTGGTATAAAGTATGAATCAAACTTTAACCTCTGCAGCGGGATGACCTTAATAGGAACTATGAAGGCACAAAAATTACAGGATCCACATGTACATACATACATATTAGATAATGACAAAAATTCCACAAGGCAAACATGCTTTTCCTTTCCTGACCTACGTACTTTTTCAGTGGATATGGTGTTGAAACTTATGCAAAACCAGGGAAGAGCAAGAGATCTTATTTGCTTATTTAAGGAAAAACCTGGTAGAATCTTCTAGGCAGATGGACTGCAACAGTGCATAGTGTTAGTAGATCTTAATTTATTAAATACTCATGCCTGAAAGGTTTCCTCCAACATTTCAGTTATAAATGATAACAAAAATGCAGAACTATACCTTGGGGAAAAGATCGCGTCTAGTTTAAACATACATTTATACACGCACTAAAACAAACACAAAACTCTCTCAAAACTGACAAAAATCTAAGCTTAAACACAACACTGTCATACCCCTTGTATAGGGAATACACATACTCTAGCTATGGACATACCCATATCTTCATCAGTCTTTTCATTTGGATGTTACATTAACCATTAATCATTAGCACGACACCAAACGTCGTGATAGGCAAGAAGGGGAGCAGCTAGGTCCAGCATGTAGATTCAGTAGCTGTTGCTACATGTGTGTCTCCTTGCTCAAGTCACAAGAATCCTTATTGTTTAGTCCTTTGGGGGTGAAAGGAAGAGAATGCTTAGCCTGATATGAAGAAAGTCATTAGAAATTAAGTACCATGTCGTTTCACCACCCACAGCACAGAAGTGTAAAAACAGGTCATGTATGGCACCTTGATATATCATTTTTTTATTTTGATCTTGGCTTGCAAGTCCTTTCGTTCTCCTTCCCTTGCAAAGGCACATACTTCTCAGCGGAGCGCAAATCTGTGAGCATCCCCAGAGCAGCCTCTGAGGCTGTTTTGCTGCATTCCCCAGAAAGCAACCTTAGTTTTGGCAAGTCAGAAGGAATCACCAGTCCATCATCTTTGCTACATGTTATAAAGCACGAGGACTAAAGCAATAATGCAAATATTGAGTGGTTTTCCTTGGAAAAGTGTTCTGCCACTTCAGCCTGCTCCATCTTTCCTTCCCTAAATAGGAGAACTTTTGCCCTTGGTTTCATGTCTCTGCTCCAGTCACAGGGCTGCTCGATGGTAGCAGAACATGCATTACATTCCGGGGTTTTTTTCCATCTAGATAATCCAGACAAACTCCCTGCCCTTATTAAAACACTGGTATACATTTGGATTTTTCCTTGAACACCAACAATTCGAAGTCTTGCCCATCATTTCACTTAATTTTCAAGTAACCATTTTTAATGTAAGCCACAGCATTCTATCTGCATACTTAGTTTCTGGAGTGAACAAGAATTTGTTTTCACCTAGAGGTTCATGTCTTCACAGCATGGGTCAACAGCTTCATGCACAGACCACTACACCAGCATTTCCGACAATATTCTGCTAGCCGATTCCTTTACATACATGCTACCAAATCAGCCCAACTCATAACTATCGCTGTGGCTAAATATGGGGTTCAGGTGAGAAGCGGGGAAGCCATCTCCCGAGTTCACCATCAGTTGTCTAAAGGGTTCCCGAGATCATGGATACTGCCTTCTTTGCCCCTATTTTTCACATGTCTTTTGGTAGCTATATACAGCAAGACAGATTCCTTTATGTATGATAAATGCTACAATCACTGCCATCTCCTTAGGGAAGGCAAAGAGTGCTGATCACAGCTCAAATGGGTATATAGCTCATACTGAAAATACAACTTCCCTACTGCAAGGCAGACTGATCTTCTGCAGGCTAAACAGTCACAGATATAGAACATGTGTTCTGATTAACTGAGTATGCTGCACTTGATACAATAAAACCATTACTTTGAGTGGGTTTGATCACTTTTGTGGTCCTTTAAGGCAACCGTTCTATTACCTTATTTCTTCTCTTTTAAACTCCAGCTTGGGAAAAGAAAATAAGATGCTTGTCTTAAGCAGGATGAAATTTAGAGGAAAAAGGCCCGTTCATCATCACCTGTTCCCCAGCCCTTCTAAAAGAGTACTGAAGCAAGCGGGGATTTTACCAAGCTGACAGTTACCTCCAAGCATAAGCTTACATAAGTGAGTGCCCAGAGGAACCTGCATATTTGCCTTAGATCATACTCTGACATACTTACAAAAATTATCAGCTATTGACACTGCAGTCAATTTCCTATTCCACTGTGGGATCTTAAAGCATTAAAAAGCCTAAGTAGTTATTCATAAGGTAGAAATACTTGATCTTCTATAGATACGTAAAATAATATACAGGGTGTGACAGAGAGACAAGCCATTTCTCTCGTGACTTCTACTTGCATGTGTTTATCATGCAGTTGTTCTCCTTCACTATTTACTTTCCTCCTCTTCTGCCCTCAAGCAGTTTGGGAAGCTTCTAAACAGTTTTATTCTTCAAGGCATTTTTTGTTCTGTTTTTTAATACAGTCTGTATGGTCCTAAGTGTTGCTGCAGACAAACACCCATACAAAATTAAATTCAATAAACAAAAAGAAATCTCCTAGACACTTGCAGAACTGCTGGTAGCATACAGTAAGAAGAAGTGTGACATGCACGGTAGAACAGGCAGTCTTTGCTGTTGTAAGAGCTTTTACTGAACCCTGTTCTATTTAGTTCTAATATCAGCTGGATAACAGATGATTTAAAACACAAATATTCTATATCATATACTTCAAACCTAGGCTCTGAATGCAAACAGTGCCATTATCTGCTTAACAAAGACCAATTATTCAATGAATAATCAAGCTACTGTGCAAGTTCCGAATGCCTATAATATGTTATTTGGTAATATGATGTCTTCTGACCTAGACAGAGCTGCCTACAGCATATAATTAAAGGTTTCAGATGCATTATGTTCTTCTCCTGCCAAATGTTGTTCACACAGTATGCTTTATATACCCAGTGAAACTAATAGAAAAACAGTCTATTTCAGACTGAAGTGCTTTGTTAAACCATTTAAACAGAAGTAGTGTACAGCCTCAAGATCAGATGTCCTTCTAGGGAAGGGAAGTACCACCACCACCACCTGTTTTTCCTCCAATACCAAATTCTCCATTGTATAACAATATTTTGAACACTGGTCTTCCCTTTTTCTGCCTTCATTCTATGATAAAACACTCTACATTGCTTTACGATAGCATCATAATCAAGATAATTATTATATTAGACATTACCTGGAGAGAAAGCTCCTGTCCCACACAGCCAACAACGAAAAGTGAGCATGTTTTGAAGTGATTTTTAAAGCCTGTGAAATACACAGGTACTAGGGCATGAAGTCCTCCCTCTCTTGACNTTCTTTTTCCTTAATTCTTATTTGAAGGCATGAAGCAGAAAAAAGCTCACTTCACGTTTTCACTCAGCCTGCGAAGTCTCTCCACCAAAGCAGTCTGTAAAAGTAGTAGTTAACAGTGGGTTTCGATGCAGATGTGGATCATTTTTCACTAGATGATATACTTACTTCATTTAACCCAGCAACTATCAATCAGATACAAGCTGATGCCAGTCACCTAGTCACTCTGAAAACTGGCTGCATTTCCAAATGTGTCAAACAAATAACCAATTAGTCTTTGCTAGTTCACTAGCTAGTTCACTATTTCCAGTGCTTTTGTATTCAGACCTTCGCAGGCTACTACCTACTTTGACTGCAGGTCCCTTTCATTCCACCCAAAAAAAGGGAAATCATCTTAGACTGAAAGAAGTTCTTCAAAAGCAAGAAGCCTGTCTTACCTTCAGACTAGAACAGTGCGTTCAGATTGGGTGCAACATCCAGCTACTAAAGGAAAAAGAACCAAGTTTCTTTCCATAGCTCCCAAATTTCAGGATAGTACAAGGGAATTGCTGATGAGCATTTTTAATCAA
This sequence comes from Sula dactylatra, assembly GCA_013389905.1. Classification (NCBI taxonomy): domain Eukaryota; kingdom Metazoa; phylum Chordata; class Aves; order Suliformes; family Sulidae; genus Sula; species Sula dactylatra. The sequence continues at coordinate 20,241 of WEKW01007582.1, read as the reverse complement.
AAGAGAACATAACTGAAAAAACCACACCCTTAAAACTGAACAGTATGTAGCTTAATATTCAAAGGGTTGTAAGAGTCCCTGAGCTCCTATTCCTCTGGTTGTTGAGGGAATCCTTTGCCTGGCACTCCTTTGAAAGACTGGAAAGGCCTGAATACCTTCATTTACATAACCAAAGTCCTCTACTTTCTGGCAGGATATGAAGCCTGGGTACTAGCCTAAAAGCAGCACTTCAGAATAACTGTTACAGTCTCTTGCTTAGCTAGAGCCATGTTATTTTACCTGCACAACAATTACTTTTTCTACAGCAGAATAATAGATGCAAGAAAATGGTCAGTATCTTTAAACTAAAGATCTTTAATATCTTTAAATAAATCTAAACTTTTTCTAATGTTAGCCTTGAGAGTCACTACGGTGACCAGATCCTGACTTCTAAGACCATAGAGAAACTGCCTTATCAGTTATTTCTGTCTCACAAGCAGCAAACTACTAAAGGAATTCTTCCTCATTTTGTCATTAGAAAACAATAGTGGGGAGCCAAGTTTGGCAAAGATATCCATGAATCTGAGCACATCAGTTACATCTATCACAGATTTATCCTTCAACAAAGTCCTGAGTATTTAAATAATATATTTCTAAGTACTTCAACACAAATCGTACAACATCATGCATTTAAGAAAACCTCAACCACTACACACTAACTAGTCTCTGAAGTTCTCTGATTTGGGGGCTAAACAAAAACCTTTGGGTTTTTCTGCGCTTTTATTTTGGTTTTTTCTCCTTTTGAATTGGAAAAAAATTCCACAGAGCACAAGTCTTACAGCATTTCACATAAGAATTAGCTCCATCCAAAGTACTGCAAGATGCAGCTCAGCAGTAATTTAAAATACCCTACCATTCAGTTTCAGACAGCAGAGCTGGCTGTCCTCAGTGATACCACTACTACAGATACTCAACTATAGATCACCAATAGATGGGCCACAGCTGTCATGAGACTGTAATAGAAACCATTAAATGTTCCCTTGTCCCCAAAAATATTCAGTATTCCCACTGTCAGCCTGGTTTCACAGCTGTGTACCGAGGGCTAAGTTTCCATATTAAAATACTTTGAAGATATACTAATGCACAGAATACCTGCTCAAAACCAGTCCATGCAGAGTAAGTCTCAAATTTAGGTTTTCTCGGAAAACTTACAAGGAACTTCTTTCTCATTGTCTGTTTCAGTACAGGACAAAAGCTTTCTAGAAAGCTATCTACAGTCTTTTAAATTGACTTTTGCAGGAAAAAGGCAAAAAATCCCAATGCTGTGTTTGAAAACTTGACTGTGCTTCTGTTCAAAACAAAATAAAAACTTTAAAGAATGCAGTGAACAAGCTCTAGCCACTCTCTTCCCCAACACCAAAACTAGTCTTACCAGTCCACAAGCACTTTCATACCACAGCAGAGTCGCTGCAGCTCTGTCCTACATAATAAATATGCATGTAACAATCAACAGCGAGGATCCCTGATCTAAGAAGCAAGAAAGATTGTTTCAGATAAATTACTTGCTTCTGACTCTTCCACTTACTTACTGGTTTTATAACCATCTCTTCCAGTTTAAAAAAAATACAGGGTTTTCCATGTGGCTACATGAAAAACAAACTATTGACTCATGAAGCAGAAAATGTACGAAAGTTAGCTATCATATGTAAAATATAATTGAATTTAAAAGTTAGTTTTGGAGGTACTCTTATCTGCGGGTAAGGTCTCAGAATATTATAATATAAATTATTGTTTATACTATAATTGTTTTTTTCAGTAGTACTCCTTTAGATAACTACAAGAAAGTTAGGTTATTAAGTTTCATTGTTAGCAAAATGTGGAATCTGATGACAAAAAAAATGTACACATACTCATGCTGCCAAAGGCAATGAGACTTCTCTTTGCCAGTGTTGATCCTTGATACATAGATAAACAGAAGTGTCTGGATATACCCACAAGGCACAAGACCTAAATTAACAAAGATTCATAAAAGTGTCGCACTTAATCACTTCAAAAAAGAAACTACTACTGAGCAATGAATTTAGTATCTGCTATGCATTTAAGAGACTATGTTACAAGTTTGTGCTAGGATGCAAAAACGTCAACAGAATTTTTAATGACATATGTACAGTATTAGCCATATAACTAAGGTTTTCCTAAGCATCTATCACCATTCACAATATTCTCATTAAACTGCATTTAGATCGCAAATCCTCTGGGACAGGACTTGTCTTTTATCTGTACTCGAACTGTCTACAGCACAATGAGGGTCCCAGTCTTTTTTGCTTTAAATACTAGCATAGCACAAGTATTTTTTTTAATGTAGGACAAGATTGAAAATATTCAGAAAGCACCCTTTGTGTTCACTCTCTGTGCTTAATTCCCATTTACACTTCAGAATACACACTTCAGCTGTCATTCTATTAACAGTTTTACCTACGTAAGAAATTGAAGATGGGGCCAACTTTGCCTGCATAATGATTTCACAGTAAGGGGCAACCAGATGGACAGGACAGTGCCATATGCTCCCCTTTGCTGAAAGGTGGAAAAGTGAGCAAATATGAATCAGAAAAAAAAAAAGGAACAAGAGTGGGGAGACACATATCTCTGCAGTATGCCCATTAATTCACGCACATACGCTTTCCTACCAGAAGCGGACGCAAACTTCTCTGTTCCTTGTACCTTGGGATCCGAGTTGCAGGGAAGCAAAGGCAACGATTAGGGGCCAGCTGGGGAACAGCTGTTTTCTCCAGCAGAATCCTTGCTAGGCAGGTACATATGTATCTGTGCTGCATCCAACAGTGCTGCATTCTTAACAAGAGCCATCGTACAAGCATGGGGAAAAGAACCGGCATCTCCACCGCCCTAATAAAGTGAAGGGAACGAAGACATCACTTCATAGGGTCAACCTCTCTGGAAGTTGACACTTTTTCCAACGTGGCACCAAGAGCTGAGAGGCTCAGAAGCTATGCCCACTCTTCAGCCTCCTCTAAATTTCTTTTTGCCCAGAGATAAAATGTGTCAAAAACTTTCAAGTAAACCTTGACGCTACCCAAGCCTTGCATTGCTCTTTCAGTTGGAGCAGACAATCTGGCCATATTATAATGTCTCCAAGGAGTACCTGCCCTTTTGAGCTAGTCCTAAAAATAACACCTTTCAAAGTTAAACATATCTATTACACTACTGCTCCCTGCTCAGAAAGTCCTTCTTCTTAAGACCAAATGGTGGGGGGGAAAAAAGAGCATTTGGATTTCTGGAGATGGCAGCTGGTAACAGAAAAAAAACAGTAAATATGTACAAGAAGAATCTTTTGAGGTTGCTTTTTTTTTTTGAGACACTTGTGCAAGTTCAAATGTGAACCTTGACCCATATCTCACTTTCCTGTTAAAAAGCTGCTTTCAAAGCTGTCTAATTTTATCATTCCAGATAAGAAAGTAATTATTTACTAGATGTGAGTTGTAAAATCCAGGCAGCTATTATACACAGAAAAAAAGTTATGGACTGCTTCCTAGCTGAGACACACCACATGCCTCATGTTTACATCCTGGATGTTTGTTAAGTTTAATTATTACAGACAGGAGCTCTGTAGCTCATTTTAGGAAAAGCTTTCTTTAAATTTGTGCCATTGGCTAAATCGACTGGTAGTCCAAATGGTATATTTTTCTATAAGAAATTATTTGATAGACCTGAACAAAACTATTTAGGGCAAAACACTAAAATAATTCAACAGCAAAAGTCCCACCAACTTTAATAAAATTTGTATTTTGCTATTTTTATATATGAATTTTCATTTTCTATTAGTGGAAAAAGCTGGTAGGCACACTTAAATATCAGACACGTAGCACTTTCCACTACAAAGACTTTTGCAACTTTTCTGAGAAGCTCTGACACTTGCCTCATTTGCAGGCAGCCTTTTAAGTTCCCTGGAATAGCAGAGATGCTCTTTGTCTCATGGCAATCATTCAAGTTAAAATGAACTGGTTTCCTATGCCTGCTTGCATTTTTTTAATCAAGTATTTGGTGGCCTCAAAAAAAAAAGACAGACATGAATTCCATGTACACAACAGCTGGGCAGCTTGCACCTCTGACAGAACAGTGGCAGAGAGCATGCTATGGAACACCTACAGGTTGCTGAAGCAAAAAAGCAGAGTGGCAGGACGGACAGCAGAAAGGAGGATGAAATAGGTCAGACTTTACACATTGTTTCCCTAGACAAAGCACAGACCCCAACAGTTCTCTCTCATGCACCAAACAACCACCCTACCAAGTAAGGCAATTACCTGAACTAGAAATCACTACTGAAGGCTCAAATCCCACCTAGGGATTTGTTAAGGTTAACAAGGGAAGTTTATACCTCCATACAATAATATCGCTTTACGAAAAAGCAAGCTAGAAACCACAATACTAAGAGGTTCCATGTTAGAAATTAATTTGCAAGAAGGTTATTTGGGTAGAAAGTTAAGCTCTTGAAAATTAGGAAGCATCATATTTAAAACAGCATATGACTTAAGCTCCATTTGCATTAATTTTCTCTTTAACTCTTAAGACCACATACTATTTTTCCTGCAAATCATGGCCTCGTTCAGTGAATGGAGTGGCCCACAACACAGAACTGCATCTGCTCAACCCTAAATCAGATATTTTCCAGCTTACAGGTCTGACTTTGTAACCAAAATATTTGAACATACATTTTAAAATGTAGTGTTATTTGTGTGTAATGCTGTAGGTGCACATGGTGCTTTACAGGATGAAAGGTAGAGTAACTGCCACAAAAAAAATAATCTTACAGCTGAAATATATCAGAGCAACACTGAACCCTAGACAAGATAAAACGAAAGAGGAAGAACCTCTTTATGCTGAAACTATTATGAATTTCAACAAAGCAAGAAATGAGCCAACATTACATTTTCTAATGCTTAGTTAATGACAAAAGTATCATTAGAAAACCTCTATTGCTACTTGAGTTTACAAGGTCTGTCTTTCATGACATTCATGCAAAAACAGTGATTTCAACAGGGTTACATGGATGTAACAGAGCTCATTGTCACCTTATAACTAAATTAAGAATTACACCCTAACACCTCACTCTTGTCAAGCCAAGTAAACCCAACAGATAGGTGCACTGAAATATGACAGAGACTGAAGTAAACCTCCCACCTTCTTTCACCCAGCCTCTGCCCCCACTGCACCATCTGAGAATTCGGTGGAAAAAAAAGCTTTCACTTCACCTTGGGCAGGAGCCGCTAGAGCCAGTGTACAACGCCCAAGTTCTACCCCCCAGTGATAACAAACAAACGTTTATTATTTTTCTCTTGAAGATGGAACTCCACCAAGTGCGCTCATGTCCACCTACACTACAAAAATGCTCCTAAAAAGTACTGACAAAGTTCGTAGTTTTTTCAAGTCAAAAAACCCACAAACTCCCCATTTTCCAACACTGCAGATTCCAGTCTTGCCCTTCATATTATTAAACCTAACGAGTGCGTGGCAAACAAGTTTCAACAGCACACTGTATCAGGCTAGAATCATCAAGGAGAGGAAAAGGAGGAATCAGATCATGCTCTTCCTCTCACATACCAACTAGCAATGAAGATTCTGCAAACAGCACTCAGCTGACACTTTTGATAATAACACATGAGGCAGAAAGGACTCCAGCTCACTCCCCTATGTCAATATCGGTTCTGCAGTGTTCATAAGGATAAAGTATTTTGCCTGTTAAGTAATCCCATTGTTCAGGAAGCTGATGAGTTGAGCACCATTATCCCAACACTACACCCCATTTACTCTTACACGGTATGCAGACACATTTTATTCTGCATAAGACAACTCAGTTAATAGTTGTTCTATTGCCAGGTAATGCAACTAATTTAAATGAATACTAATGATATATTATAGGTGAATTTTAGTCATATCAGGATGTCCTAGGGCAATGCAGTTTCATCTCCTAATTTGGATGTAATCACATGTAATAACATTGAAACCATGCTCTTGATCACACGAGGTTTTGCTAGTTCTGTCCCTCTATGCTAAAAGTAATCTGTGATGCAATATTACTGCAGAGTCAGAAGCTGCAGTGTATAGACCAGAGATGAAACAGCAAGCTGCCAGGTAGCCAGGTTTCAGGGAGTCACCACTGAACCCGAGTTGGAGTAATAGCACAACAGGACCTGGGGCCAGGCGAGGGCAAGTATAGTTAGCTGTGCGCATCTTTTACAGGGCACCTTCAGAACCGTAATCATGCATGCACCTAACCAACCTTTGGGAACAGACACAGTGACAGGGAAAACAGCTACACTGTGCTTTGTGTTCTGCATTTATGCTGTCAGTCACAATCTGAAAATACTTCAGCTTGAGTAGCAGGCTTGCACTAGTACTTGCGCTGGAAGCATACATAGCTCACGTCTTGGTTTTCTCACTGATCTCTTCATAAACTGATTGGAGTTAAATCTTCATCTCACCTACTATCCCAGTTCTGAAGCTAGAAGAGCTGATGCGTACTCTTGCTATGTGTACTTTTTGCCCACTGCTGTCTTTAGCATAGTTCCGACCTGCTAACCACATCTAACTTTTTGTACAACTTACGCCTCTTTTCACCCTTCTGGCAAAAAAACCCACCTTGCACTAAACCGAGGAAACTCAATTTTGCAATCCAACGCGTAGCATCAGGACAGAGCTGCAAAAACTCCACTTTGTCCAGAAATACACAGGAACGAGTATGCGTATGTGTTGCTTCAGGAATGTGGGCTCTTTACTCATACAGTCACTTCACTGACTGTAAGCATGCTCTTCACAGTATTGAGGAACCACAACATGTTTGAAGCAGTACGTACTTCTTTCTTATTCCACACCCTCTGTAAAGAAGAAGTATCGCTTCCCTTCTCTGCACAGAGTGTACTGCCTCACAATACAGATACTGTTCACAAGATCAAGTAACAGCTTTTCCCATACCAGACAACTGCTGCGTAACGTTAATCACAACATCTTGTTGCAAAGCACTTACATGCTTCTGCCGTACGGTCTACTTTATAATACCCCCCCAATATGACCATGCTATTAACAATGCTTTTACAAGTGTCCTGCAAGAACTTGCAGCATCTTCACAGGAACTACGAGAAAACCGTTAAGTATCAATATCATCTCACTCAATCCATGTTTTAGGTAATAATGTAGGTAATAATGTCTTACAGCACATGAAAAACATACAGGTTGCTTACCCTTCTTTCTTTGTGCAAATTCCAATAGTAAGTCTTGCAAAAAACCTACGAATCCTGACAGTCGCAGCACAAAACAGCAATTTCTGACTCTGTGTGCCCGTAACATGACAGGTGCCCTGTGTTCGGACAAATGAGGCTTCTCCACTGATTGCTGATTGCATTCACAGCTGTAAACATCCCTACATCATTACTCATTTTACTCCCTTTATATATACAGTCTTTTGCAGCTGTTACAATGGTGTCAGGTGCATGCTCTATTTAATATAGAGCCTGTAGGTTGGTTTAGCTCTCAAGCCTGCCTGTAAGAACCAAGAAATTCTGCTGGAGACACATTTAGCAGATCCTTTTCCCAACTTCTGCATACTAACAAACTTGGAAACCACGCGTGTTCGCGTACTATTTTCCTTAACTAAAGTTACTGTGACACGCTATCCTGTTACAGCACCGGAATCCTCAGAGTTTACAGATTTTGCCTCTATAGATGTTACCAAAAAGGCCTATTAAATTTGTTACATTTTTATGGAAGGCAAGCCGAAAATTCCTTGGTTAAGAGCAGTCTAAATGGATTTCAACTTCAAAAGAGAAACTACTGTTCCTTTTCTTGTTGTGGCAAGCAATGATGCTAGCCTAGGACAGAAGGTTTCCAAAGAGTTGCAGCATCTTATAGATGGACAGCACTCTCAATGAAGAAATTGTTCAAGCGGCCGTATCGCGGAGGTATTACACGTTAGGCGGGTTTTTCACGCAAATAGCGAATAAAAGCGACTTTTACGCTAAGGCATTATTGGGGTTATTGGTATTCAGGAACCGCACGCCAGAAGTTGGCAACCCGCGTCCGTCCTGAGGCGCAGGATCCGTAGGGGTCTGGCTCGGGGGGGAACGGGGACGCCGGCAGAGGCGGTGGCGGCGGGGCGGGGGGCGCCCGCCGGCTCCCAGAG
>WEKW01007582.1:218-11325 GCA_013389905.1 Sula dactylatra | reverse complement strand
GGCAGGCAGGTGGGAGCCCCCAGCGTGAGGGGCCGCGGGGTGAGGGGACCCCGCTGTGAGGGGGCCGCCGCAGCCCGGGGGCGGCCGGGGCTGATCTCTGTCCTTTGAGGCGCAGCGGGGCTTTGACAACGTTATTCTTAAAGTTCTGCCTCTTCTTTTTGTGTTTTGTTTTGTTTTTATAGACACCAGGATTACATAACTGCGTACAGAGCGAGCAGCTGCAGGATTACACGATGCAGATTAGAGATTACGTTGATTCAGCAGATTGTCCTGTGCGTGTCTGAGAAAGATTACACCAGCAGAGTTAAGAGTACCCATTTGCTGTGGTAAGCTATGGTTTAAGTAAAACAAATTAACTCGGTACAAAATTAAAGGCAAAAAAAAAAAAAAAAAAAAAAAAAGTAAAAACCCCCCAACATTAAGAACACGCTTTGAATGGACAAAATTTAAAACAAAAAAAAGGGACTGAAATTCAGGTTTTAACGGTTTTCTCCCATATGCTGAGCTGCTGCAGAATAGCTGGCATTGGCTGCAATCAGTTGTTATTGTCTGGATGATGTTAGGCTTAAAAATTAAAATCAATATTATGAAGACTAGTTACATTAGCTTCCTGATGACTACCATGTTAAAGTAAATATCTAAACCCTTACAATATATATTTTTTTAGTATCTTAAAATTATTTAGGTGATATTGGTCTATTTTATTAAATATCCATGTGCTAAACTGTCTCCTCATAGGCCAGTTTGTAACACGGACTGAGTTCTGATTTTTGGATCTGAGATTACTGACATTTGAGAGCTGACATTCTGATGGACACTATATCTACCACTGAGTTATGAATAAAAATTAATCATGCAGTGAGAACTCTAAGTTGTATTACATTTCAGTTGATTTCTTAGAGAGTTTAGGGATGAAATTTGGGAGCAAGAGTGCCACAGAAGAAACCAGTAAACTCACAGAATGACGAAATAGTGTTGTGGGTTTTTTTTTCCTAAGCTTGATAGTGGTTTTTTTTAATGCAAGTGTCTTCTCAAATTTATTAATCCACCCCGCATAAGTGCACAGAAGCTGGAGACAGGAATCTCTATCTCAAAATTACAAATATGTAGTATGTACTACAAGTAGATACATTTGACAGAAGCCTCAACTGAAGTGTAGCTTTGCCAGCTTCTGTCTGAATATCTCGTACAATAGAACTAGGATTTCAGATGGGTGTTTGCAGTTGGTTGCAAACTGCTTATGAAATTTTAGGAATGGAAAGTTTTCCCTTAAATTTTCTGTAATGTCTCAAATTGTCATTTCAACATCATGATAACAGTTTTACCAGCTGTTTTAGTATATAATTAATCCTAGACACACTTCAGCAGATAAAATAAAAATGTAAACCTAAGGTTTTTCTGTAGGCATTCCTAAGACAAGATGACTCAGTCATTTGTTTTCATTTCAGAAAACTGTATTGGAAAGAATTTTGAACGTCTATTCAAAAAATTCACCTGTCAATCACAAGCATGTTGAGACTTGTGAGCTATTTGGCATCTGCCTTCGCTTCTGTGTTTCGTTAGAGTTCCTTCATGTTGTGGCTATCCCATCTTAAAAGAAACCTTCAGTGTGTAAATTTGAGTAACACATTGTCCTTATACAAATTTCTTGCAATATCTCATCTTGAATTCTTCCTTATTGAGATCTCCATTTGTTTCAGGCAGTTTGATGGATTTTTTCTGACGCCTGATGATTTTCTGTGCTAAAATCAGTTATGAGCTTCATATGGTAAGGGCATTAGAAGTTCTCACCTAGATAGAAAATAAACAGACTCCTTTTAATAAGACTTCAGGACAGTTCCTGGCTTTTGGAGAAAATAAAAGGTGTAGGCTACTAACTGCTTGATGGATGTCAAGGACACCTCTCAGAAATAATTCTATGATTAATTAGCCTACTAAGCAGATAGTGCAATTTTTAAAACTTGTTCCCTTTGTTGTTTTCACAACACAAATATTTGAGCTCAGTATTGGGGCAGAATGAGATTTTACCTCTTTTGAATTTTAAAACATAATGCAGTAAAATCCCATTCTTAAAGACAGCTGTAAGGTGCAACTTAGTCTAAATGAACAAACAACGCATATTTGAAAAAGCCATGTGACTGAAATGATCTTCTTAAATTTGGGGAAGAGTTTATACAGAGATTAATTTTAAGAATGTTTGGATAGCAAAGAATCGTAAAACAAAACCCAAATCATTATTCAGTGCTTTCTTTTTATTTGCCTGTGCTCATTAAGACTTCCAGTTACCATCTTTTGGGGATACTGCATCTCACGGATGCTTAGAATAGTTAGCCATTAAACGTACACAAAAATAAGTGGCAGTAAAGATTCTGCTTTAAGTATATGGGGAGTAAAGCACACAGCTTACACAAACATTTGAAGACAAATCATGGCCCATGACATAGTTTTGCTAAAGAGCTGAACCCATTGCAATTTTGTGTCCAAGTGCTGAATTTGCCCAGAAATCCAATAGCAATTCCCAAAAAAGAAAAAACTCTGTTCTTTCCCTGAGTCTTTTAGTCCCCAAGAAGCACGAGTGTATGAATTTTTCTTGTGTGGCTCACTTTAATCTCTGGTTTCTCTGCTACGGAATAGTAAGCCAGTATTTCTGTCATATCTGCAGTGTTCAGCATGACACACGCTCATGTAGAGTTCATGCTTCATTCAGCAAAGTACTTGAACATGCTTTAACTTAGTGATTTGGGATATGGTTAACTCTAAACATGTGATTCAAATCCTTTCCTAAATGGAAGCCCTTGTTAAGGGATTCAGACTACAAAAATAAAGATGCTCTGGACTTTCAAGTAATTGAAGAGGCTGAAGTAGTATCAGTATATATCAGTATACACAGGTGACCTAACATTAATGTATAAACTGTAATCTTTCAGACAATGTTTTGTTACTAGTATTAGTTTAGGTTACAAAGATGTGGGGAAAAGGGTAGAACTGATCTGAATTTTTTTCAACAAGCTGGCACAGAGCAAAATAGGCTGTATTTTAAATTTCAGATTAAAATACTCTAACTTGATACATAAAGTAATCTTTCAAGAACTCCCAAGACAGATGCAAGATAAACATTTGAGCAATCGTAGAAATGGATTCTTAGTTTCTGTGAGCATAAGCTACAGCTGTGTCTTAAAAGAAGATACTGTCTTTGGAAAGTGTTAGGTAGATGCACAAATGATCCCTTGTGTTTCTAGCACCAGTTCAGTGCACAGGTAGAGGTAAGCAAGTTAGAATCGAGTTTAGCAACAATTTCTGCTATAGCATTTCATTTTCTTTACAATATAACAGCTTACTTTTCTATTGAGATAGTCTGATTTATTCTTTTTAGGACACTGGTACATACTTAAACTTCTGTTCAGAGTGCAACAAACACCCAAGAGAAAAAACATTTACATAAGAATACATGACTACCTAATGATTCACTTTTTAGTCTTAAAAGGCCACAACTGCGAATGCTGTCAGTAACATCTCTTTCGAAAGTGATCTTTAGACCCAAATTGTGATTCTTATTATCAGAACTTAAAGAACAGAATTATGCGTATGCACATACATCCTCCTGGATTGTTTAGGAAGCATTTTCACCCCCTTCCTTCGCCACCCCATTTCCATGAACGTGCAGCCAACAACATGTGAAAACGAACAATTAGTAGTCCCATAGCCTTCCTCAAACTGTCTTGGTCTCTGCAGTCAGCTTATAAACAGTTTGTAGTACATGTAACAATTAGTCCTAGTCCAAACAGCTGATGAGGGGCAGAGCACATCAATTTACACACTGATACAGCAGAAAACCGTCAGCTTCCTCTAAGCAATTTTCTGCTGGATCATTGGATTTAAGCATCTCCTGAAAAAGTTCAACTTATACCAGTAGCAGCACCAGAGAGATAGTGAGATGCATACTGACAATAAGATGAAGAAAAGGAGATGCAAGATCTCCTTTTTGCAGTAGCAAAATCAAGTTATTTTGTCTGTTCAAGGACCCACATCCTAATTGAATCTGGAAAAGGAACTAGTCTGAAATTTAGGTTATATATTCTAGTTATAGTTTCTGTTACAAGAGCCATTGGATATTATACAATTTTGTGGCACATTCTGAGAAAAGGGAAAGTAAATTAAAAAGGACTGCTTGCACCAATGAAATACAAATTTAAATCAGATTTTTGACTGCTGCATATTATATTTTTATGATGCAATTTATATATACTACATTAGGTGAATGTTTTGAATTCAGCAATAGATTGTAGAACTGGTAACCCTAGAAAAATATGCAAGTGATTCTGTGAGCATAATGGGGTGTTACCCTATTCTGTACTTGGCCTCTGTGTGCATGTTTGTCTTTGTGTAACCTCACCCACATTGCACTATATGTAAATTTGAAGACTTTTTAACAGCACATATAGAATCCAGATCTTGGCTGCTAAAAATAACCATCTCCAGCATGATTTATTCCTTTTAAAGACAGGATTTTAGTTCTGAAGTGAATCATGTCGGTTTGTTTCTTTGTGCCACATGCTATGTGAATTTTACTTGGTTGTGTACACAAAGTAAGCAAAGTTGCGTATCTGTGAGACAGCCCAAGAGGACAGCCTTTGGGTGGGGACCTTGCTGTTACAGCCTAGTGTCACAGGGAACTGCCATTTAAGATTTTCTTGTATGGACAGGACACACAAGGCGCTAGAGAAGCCATTCAAGGTCCCACAAAAACCAGAACTGTCTGCTTATACAGTAAGTACAAATGCATTATACCTTTTGAAATGAGCCTCTACAGAAGGTTGCCTTTCTACTACCAAAAGCTGAAGTACAGGCAATTACTTCTGGTAAAGTTGATAACTTATTTTATTTGATCATGTAATGGGACAAAAATCTTTCTTCCAATATAGGACAGTTTGCTTCAATATTTACTTTATGTACACTTTAAAGTACAATTAAGAAAAAAACAGCAAACATTAAAAAATCAGAACTCTCATGTTAGGCTTGCTCAGTCACCTATTTGGTACGGTAAACCTTGACTATGCCTTACAAGAAAACAGAATATAGCAATGTTAAATGTTTATAGAGTTGGCATGTCTACAGAGTAAGTTTCTTTTTAGGAATGTCAAATTCAGATTAGTTTCTGTCCAGGCAGAAAGTTCCTATTCCATGTTTTAAAAGTAAGTGTACAAGTCTTCACCTTGCTGAATTCTGCTAAATTCACAGCCTATATTACTGATTTCACCTGACATCCAGACATGAGAAACACTCGAGTGAAACACACGCATTCTCTCTGAGAAATTACAAATTGGGAAGTTCTTGTTTGTGAAATGGAAGAGTTCCACCACCAAGATCTTACCTGACTGAATAATTATCAGCCTAAGGACTGGTTCAATTGTGTGTGCTGACTTTCAAGGTACAAATGTCAATTTAATTTGCAAGCCAGAAACAGTAATCTAGATTGCCTAAAAGCATCAGGTATTACAATTCCAAATAAGCATGGCAGTTTGAAAAAAGTGTTCATTGTTTAAATGTGCTTCAGTGTGAATTTGGTTTTACTTTGCAGTACTGCCCTTAGGAGCTCACTGAACTTGACAGCAGACTTGAATGTTAGCCATTTACTGTGAATTAATGGAACTTACATATAAATAACCATATATTACTGTCAAAGTACAACAAGTGTCTTAGCAGCAACACTGAAAGATGCATTCCAGTAGCTATTTCTTCAGGGGAAAAAAAGTCACTAGGATTAAAGATGAAATGCTAAATTTACGTTTGTCTTTAGGTGCCGTTTTAGAAGAATAGCCTCTGACCAAGAATAAAAATTGTTGTTGGAATAATATGCGAACAGGTAATTTATTCCAAGTCTTTACTTGGATGTGTATACATATATAATTAGCATTCATTAAAACTGCATTGATTTTGACATCTACCATTGGGATTGTCACAAGTGCTCCATAGGGCTGTCTTCGCTTACTAGCCAGCACACTAGAGTTTGCCAATCCGTGGTACAAATTCTCTTAAGGAGGTGTTTGCTTTGATCAGTCCTAATACTTCACAGTTCATGATTGATTAGTATACAGTTCAATGTTGCTTATAAGTGAGGAAGCATGCATCAGCCCCTTTGTCTTCTGTCAACATTTCCCACTCCTTCCCCTTCCCTTTTTTCTTTTAGCAGACTTCAGGATTAGACAGTCTGTAGTATTTTAGCCTCTGGACTAGGCAAGGCAGCTGAGTCAACATGTGGATTATCAAGGCTGGCTTGGTTCTTTGGGGGTTAAGGTAGTGTTGATCCTTTATTTGTTTTTCTTCTTAATAGATAGGACGGTCAGGTTACAAAAGTTGAAATGCAAACAGACAAGATAGTTTAGGGACAGGTTTTCATGCATGTCCTCAAAAAGAATAATTGAGAATCAGTATATTTAGAAGCTGCTGTTACCTCTACCAGTTTTAAGTATCCACAGTTTAGCATTAGAAAAAAACAGTCTTGTTTCATTCTTCTTCACTTCTCCTCCCACCAAAACCCGACTTTTTTTTAAAGTAACTTTTGTGTCCTACTTCTCTTTATTTAATCTCTTACACAGAAGGATATATAATATATATATCTCTCGAGTAGAACATATGTTGATAGAGTTTCTACAGTTGTATTAATTGAAAAGCTAAATCTTTTGTATTTTTTTTTAATTGCCCATCGTTACTTGACTTGTTAAACTTTTCTATCTTGATTATGCTAGTCTGAAGGTAATATACATTTGACTTTCAAAGCATACAATTTGCATTTTTAGATTATTATAATGTATTGACTTACCTCATGAAAAATCATAACACATTCACCGATGCTAATGTAATTGGGTTTTGGCTTGTATTGAACCCCTTCTGATTCTCCAGTGTACTCTTTTGCATCATTGACTATAAATTTAAAGGGATAAACTGTTGCTTTCCTACTTTCCTGTCCATAAATACAGAGCTGTAGCTTTCAAATTTGATCCAACCTACTGCATTTCAGTAAAGTGGGTATAGAGTGCAATAATCTACATTTTTTTATGTTGTAGCAAACCCCACTACTACTAGTAATTAATAATTTTTTTAGTGTTAGAGCATCCTGAATTTTCTTTTATTCTCTTTCATAATTCCGTCATCTACTTTATGCTGTATTACTCTGGTACTTCCAATAAGTGGTAGCAAAGTATTAATACACAGAATAGATTTAATGAAAAGCACAGCTAGATGGAAGATGGGGCACCTGGTCTACAAGGACATAGAGTTTTCTTCAAACATCTCATTACTGGTAAAATTAAGGTTAACATTTTTCCCTTAGCACTGGAAAGAAGTCTAGCTCTAGAAAGAAATAGCCTATAGAGAAATTGTCTGTAATTATAATCAAAAAGGTTTCGAAGGCTTCCCAGGCACTTTTTGTTCTCTCTCTCTCCACCTCTCTCACTTTTCCCTAACATGCCTAAGACAGAGTTCCTGAGGTATTTTGCCAGAACAGAAATGTCTAGTTGGACTGCAGAGCTGGTTCTTAATACACAGATCACACCATAACAGTGAGAGAATCATTCTCCCAAATGTTCTGAGACCTGAATGACTTGAGGCATTTAGTTTTCTTCAGTACTCTACCACTATGCCAGTGTGAGACAGGCCTATTTCTGCATAAAGATGAAGAAAACAAATAGAACCATAAGGCAGGATTTTTAAGGAGGTTAACAAGTTCTCATTAATTCTCATGCGAATTTCTTTGAAGGCTTTCCACAAGCTGTCTAAAGGGATTTTTCCGTGGGGCCTACCTTCTGTCATCTTGCTTTTCCATCTAGTAGAATTTCAACAACACTCAACTCCCTCAGATGCTTAATAGAGTTGAGGGCAGGTCAAAGTCGAGAGTTTCGCTTTTTCTCTCAATTCTTATAATTGTATAGCTATCCTGATATGCTGTTCATGTGTTCAGTATCCTCTCCTCATTTAAGGAAGGATGTAGCCTTCAATTTAATTACACTGTCACAAAAGTTCCACTGTTATGTTTGAATAGACTAAAATCAAGTAACTTATACTTCTTGTTTGAAAACCTGCTTTTTTTTTTTCTGTTACCATTTTATTCCTATTGCAATTATACTGTTACCCATATAAAATAAAGTGTCTTTTCATAGT
Source organism: Sula dactylatra (assembly GCA_013389905.1). Taxonomy (NCBI): domain Eukaryota; kingdom Metazoa; phylum Chordata; class Aves; order Suliformes; family Sulidae; genus Sula; species Sula dactylatra. The sequence goes on along the minus strand of WEKW01007582.1, from coordinate 3,168 downwards.
GAACTTGCAGTAAATTAATTGCCAGTAGACGAGCACAGAAAGCTTCAGAGTTAAAATAAATTTCCATTTCACTTCTAACAAGGTAGGGCAGAACACATATTTCTCATTCGCCACATCCTGAGCCAATGCAACAAGGTCAAGCATGACCAATCTTTCCAGCCTTACCTCCCACCCTCCTCCAGCTCCCCAGTTTATCTGCACACACACAAAAAGGCCCAGTTACCGTTTGGATGCTAGCACTTTGGCAACGTGAACATGAAAATGAATTCCTGTTGCACTCTGTGGTATAACTGCCCTCATCTTAAAATAATATAAGGACTTCACTCACACTCCTACATCAATATGCCATCATAGGAATGGAAGAATGTATGAAAAGATGGGAGAGTGGAACTATTAGAGATGGTCTAGGGGATAGCGGGAGGCATGATGGTTTTGTTGCACAGGGTTAGAAGTAGCTAAGCTTTTCTGCTACTTTTAGAAAAGTCAAGTTTATTTTATATACAAAGCTGTAGAAGCTCCCTCTAGGGTAGAACGTCTTAAGGTCACACTTCCTCACTTTTTTCTGCAGGAATAAAGGGGAACCTTAATTCTTTTTCCTGAAGGACAAATAAGAAAATTAAAATCTTGATTCCTCTTAAACAACACTATCTTTTGTACAGAACATGTCTTCTATACATAAATAGTAAGACAGCAAAATTCTTATTTTTGGAACTTCTTGGAGAAATAACAGCAAAAACAACACCTAAAGTGTGAGGTAACACATGATTCTCACGCTTGTGATGTCAGAAGACTGCTCTGGTTCTCTTTTGATTGAGATATTGTGGTTTCATAAGATTGAAGAAATATATAAAAATATATATGCCTATATAGAAAATGAGTTACTGATGCATTAAATGTATCATAAATATATGCAGACCAACTTCCAAATTTAGACCATTTTCAGAAAGAGTGAAATGGTACAGTTAGATATTCTATTTAAGCATAAAATGGACAACTGCTGCTACAAGTGCCAACATTAGTATCCTGTATTTGGGGTTTTATTAGAATGCCTAATTGTGTTTAACACACTAATGATTCATATAAGAAACATATTGAGTTAGGAAAAACCCTTTTTGAGATCTGTGGAAATTACATTGTAACAGGCAGTATTCTACATAAACGACACTTCATAGGCTAGCTCCTCCGCTGGTTGTTAAAAAATGGGCTGGGAAAAACTGGTGGTGTCCAACTGCACTATGATTCAGCTCTTAATACGGCTCGAAGCAGTCTCAGAATGTCCTGGTCCATGCCTGAGAGTATTCTCAGTTTATCTGTACTGACTCTGATTCTCTCACAGAAGTAGTTAAGCTAAAGATAGTTCGTGCCACCGGAACAGGACAAACTAGACTTCATATAGGTCACCATGTGAGTCACTGGACTCGTTAGGTTTTGTGGTCATGCAAGGCAAATGAAGTAATGGAGTCTTCAGAAGTTCCTCTCACTGCAAGAGAAATTTTGTATTTATTAATATAATTCACATCTGAGATGGTGATGAAACTGTGAACTTTTTGCATATTGTTAAATGAAACAATTCTGCAAGGTGTGCTATATGTTGCTGGCCTGGAAGGCAAGACTGATACCTTATTTGTTCATAGGCTGGTTTTGTTTCTGTGGGGTGGTTTGTTTTAGTGGGTTTGGTTTGGTTTTAAGGAAGCCACCCCCACTCCTCAAAAGTATAATTAAGATCTCCTTTTATTGATAAAAATACAGAAGTCTCCATTTTTCTCTGTGTTTGTTTTGGTCTTTTTTTTAAGATCATGAAGAACTCTGTGGCACCAGTTATGGATCTTTTTGTCTAAATGGAGGGATTTGTTATATGATTCCTACTGTATCCAGTCCATTCTGCAGGTCAGTAAAACTAAAGTTTGTGTGTTTAAGTATTGGACAGTAGCTGTCTAAAGGCTATTTCTCCATTTGCTTCTTTAAGAAGTTACTGTTAACATGCTATAAAAAAACCAAAATACCTATAGTACTTAGCTAGCTTGCAGAGACATGACAATACGAGAAAAATAAACATGCATATTTGTTTGACAGGTACAACAGTACTCAGTTACATATGCATTCAGGATGATATCTATATTTAGAGCCTTATTTCCTCCCCTCATTACAATACAGAAAGGAACAAAATACCCTTTGCCTCATGGAGTATAGACTGTAGGAAAGGCATTCTGAAAGGCAAAGTACTTTCCCAGTTTTTCTTCAAGATGAATCATATTGCAAAAATTCTTATAACATAAAATGGCCAGACCTGAACAAAATAAGGAGGCGCAAAAAGGAATATAATCTTTTAAGGGGAAAAAAGAACATAATTTAAGACTTACTGTGTTCTCTGAATCTCACTGAAATACTCAAAGGGCAGTTTTGCAGTGACAGCCAAAGACCACCTGATAAAGAAACATCAAGGCAGCAAATATAGATACTTATTACACCATTTGTTTATGGGACATTCTTCTTTTTGAAGCCCATGTAGCACACTGGAAAAGAAGCACTTCCTATTTTTGCATGTGGATATCTTTCCTGTGTAAATACAGCCCTATCCTTTTATTTCCTCATTGACCAAGACATAAGAAGATGACAAATTAAATTCTAAGTTTTCATGGTTCTGTTAATTCTGAGTTATTGTTTGTCAAAATAAATTAGTTAATTTAATGGGCTTACTTAAGATAATAATAGGCATTCAGGCACATATTACATACGCTTAAGGTTGTTACCTTTTTCTCTTCCATGGCAAATTCTGCTCCCTCTTCAATCTTGAGCTGTAACTAATGATAACTGGGTGAAACAGTTGAAGGAGGAAATAAAATCTTTTCTAAGATGCCTAATTAAAGTATTTCTTTTGTTTGGGACAGTTCGGTTTAAACATTCAAACTCAAGCATGTAAACTTACCCAGTAGATGAGGAGAGATGAGGA
>WEKW01007581.1:385-23006 GCA_013389905.1 Sula dactylatra | reverse complement strand
GAGCAGACACAAACATCACCATTATCTCTCTTTGGATCTCTTAGAAGCCAAGTGGAACTATACATTAGCCCAGTGAATATCAGTAAAGTAGAAAACAGAAAAAATCCCTGTATGTTGATGAGAAACTACTTATTCCTGGATAATACAGAGGAGTTTGAATCACAGTTAACAGGGTTTTTTTAAATAGATTCTAGAAAAAGTTAACTGAAAAAAACTGGAGTGTGATACATCTGTTATGATGGCTACAGTTAGGATAGTGGGTTTTTTTTTAAAAAAAAAGGTGTTCCATCAGAGGTTCCAAAATTTCTAGCAGCCAAAGACCAGGTCTGTGTGCCATGTTAGGGCAGAGCATACACATCGTATAACATGAAAGAACTTTAAGTCAGCTACTGCTCTAACTGGCATCCAGTAGCACCCTGCGGCAGTCTCAACAGGAAGGCCAATGGACAAACACTCCATGAAGACTAAGCCTTATTCACATTTCTATGCTTAGCCTTTCTAAGGAAGGTTTGAGGCATATTTCCTTAGCAATTTAGCTATTAACAAAGCTGTACTTGCTCCACTGACAGCAGTAGTAAAGAGGAAAGAATAACAACACCTTAAATTAAGGAAACATAACTGGGACTTGCTTTGTTTTGCTTCTTTGAATCAAAGTTTCTGAAGTCAGTATATTAACTCTAATTTCTCAGTAAGGAAGCTAGGTGATAGAGGCTGTTTGGGAATTGTAAATATACATCAGTACCCAGTTTGCTGCTGTTATACCAGATAAGCTTTGAACACAAGGATGATACAGAGAAGTATTTTATTAGTATTAGTATTAGTATTAGTATTAGTATTAGTATTAGTATTAGTATTAGTATTAGTATTTTCTTATGTTATTATCAAACAAATCCAGAGTACACACTGCTCCATTTTACAACTTTTCCAGCTTTCAAAGGTGTGGTTTTTTTCCTTTTCCCTGGAAAGCAAACTAAACTCTTCAAGCATCTTCTGTGAAATGATCATGTTGAATTGTTTACTTTCATATTGAAGTATGCGTGTGTCCCTGCACTGTGAAAGCAGGCTCAAGATACTGATCAGCCTTTCTGAGAACTTTAGTCTTAGTCATATTTGATTAGTCTCTAAACATAGTACGTGGCAGTTTGACAAACTTTTTGACAATATTGTGCCTGAAAGGTGTATATCAGTTTGGATAAATATTGGTTGATGCTGAGCATTATACTTTATTTCTTAATCAAGTATATAGAGCAGATCTTCCAAAATCTAATGTTCACCCACACTATGTTTACAGACAAGATAGTATTACTTTATAATTTTACAATAAAAATTTAAACCTACAATAAGAACAGATTCTTTCATCTGTGTGACACATGACTAAGTTTTCCATATACTAACTTGGATTTAAAAAATATTGTCATTTCAAATCATTCTGAAAGCTAAATATCTTGTGTTCACATAGCACCCATGAAACATCTTCAAATACATAAAATGTATTCAGATCCGCTATTTTTTACAGTTCATGCTGAAGTGTTGAATGTTAAAATTTGTATTTGAGGGTTATAAATATTGCTGTAGTCTTACAATACTGTAATCTATGTAGCTAACTATAAATTATAATGTATTTGTGTTTATATAACTCTTATCAATATATAATTAATTCACAGAACTATTACCTTTTTTCTCTTTAATAGATATACATTTAGTATCCTGCTATATTTACTACATTACAGTTATATCAGTATTTTTATTATGTATTGAAATTAGTAGTAACCACAGGTATCAAGGAGAACACTACAGTATAAATGCACAGTAAGTGAATCTAATTGTACCTTAATTATGATGCTCTCACTATATACCTTAATTATGATGCTCTCACTATAAAGTATGATCACATTTCCAACCTGCTCTCCTAAAGAAATAATAATTACTCAATCACACTTTTGCTTTGTCAACTGTGAATCCACCTCTATGAGCAATAACTCTGGAACATGTTTGCCAATCATCTCAGCCCTACTAAAAAGAGAATTTCAAACATTATTTTGAATTCGTCCCTATGCTTCATGAAAATCAACATTCACATAAAAGAGAGCTCTTAATAAAGTGTTGTTTAAGGGAAAACTTCAGCCATTACATAGTCTCCAGCCTGGCCACCTGGCACTCAACATGCATGAAGTTCTTGTGTGTTCATGGTGCCATTAAAGTTGGAAAGGCAAGAGCTGAGGCTATTGCAAGAGTGAGGGCTGCAAGGGAAGAGATACTCATTAAAAAAAAAAACTTGATACCAAAGACCAGTCCCATTTTAATCACACCAGAACATAGCATAACAAGTTGAGGCAAGGCAATGTAAATGTCTTTTTCTTTTTTCTTTTCTCTTTTCTTTTCTTCTTTTCTTTTCTTTTCTTTTCTTTTCTTTTCTTTTCTTTTCTTTTCTTTTCTTTTCTTTTCTTTTCTTTTCTTTTCTTTTCTTTTCTTTTCTTTTCTTTTCTTTTCTTTTCTTTTCTTTTCTTTTCTTTTTTCTTTTTTCTTTTTTCTTTTCTTCTCTTTTTAATATAGAAAGTAAGTTATCTGGCTGCAGTGGAGATTAACTTCTTTCTTTGCTTTACAACTTTTTTTTCTCTTGCAAAATGCTTATTCAGACTTTCTTTACCTTTAAATCACTTTGCTAAGTTTCCATAACTGACAATAATTTTAAGATCTAGATGGGACTTGGAGAGGTAGAAAAGGTATAAACACAAAAATTACACCTTTTTTTTTAGTTGTTAAGTCTTAGGTGTGTGAAGAAACATTCTGAGTTGGTGTAAGTTTACTCCTTGTTTCTACAACTTTGCGCAGCTAATAGCCTTATTCCATGTACACAAAACTCTGATCCTAAATCACTCAGACAGAACTTGCACAGATGGGCAATTCTAGCATGTTGTAAGGGTCCATTCAGGCAATTGCTTTGTCCAATGCATTGTCATATCTCAAAGCCACAGTGGAATGCCTGGGTGTGGAATAGATAACGATTATCATAGAACAGGAAAGAAAATTAATGAAGAGTTACATGGCATTTAAAAATTAGTTTGCTCTAATCTTTCTTAACCTTTGCTCTTTCTGTAAGAAGTGTCCTCAGAGGAGCATTCCCCAATTCAAGAGTGAAAAAGGATATGGCAGTGTAACAGTTCTCATTTTTCACTAAAATCTGGGTTATTACGATTCATTTGGAGTTTAATCCTGTGATATTTTATCTCAACAGTATATGACATCATTAAAGACATCTTATATTGTTTTTGCCTATGGTTAGAAATTATGTCTGCTTAATCAATTCCATTATGCATTCAACCATCCATGACACATCAAAGGCTAATAAGATTTTTTTTAAAACTTTGCTTGCTTAAAATGATTTCCCTCCAGATCAAGATGCACAGCACAAAATATTAATCAGTTTAAATAAATATCAAGACTACCCAAATAATATGAATAATTGGCACAGTGCAGTGCCTACTGCCCAGTTCCCAACAGCTGGTCACACTGGCACATGGCACCATCTCAACAGTCTTTGAGATAATGACTTTGGCATCTGCCGATGAGCGTTTGCTACTGCCCACAGAATTTACAACTCACAAGTGGGAAACAGAGGCTCCAACAGAACTTTTTTATGCAAGGTCTTTGAAATTTATTAATGTAATGCAAACACAAGCCTTCCAACCCATTAAATTGTTGATGTTATGCGAATCCACTCTGGAATTGCAGATCCTCATTAACATTATTTGCATGTTAATCTGCATCTTTTTAATTAGTGATATTATTTATGCACATAATTTTCGCCTACTGGTGCCAAGGCTGAAGCGCATTAATTAATCTACTGAGATGCCAAACTGTTTATTTTCTCCCGTACTTTTATTTGTTTACATGGTGTTTTGGATTCAGGGAAAATAAAAAAGAGCCTCAAGAATAAAAGCAGAAAGACAAGATTAACTAAAAGCTCTTTTTGTTTTCATAATTTAAATTGTAATATTAGCCAAATGTTGTGTTTCTTCCCTCAGAGATCGGTTATTCAGTTACATTACCTTGATGTATTATTAAAATTTATAATGGACTCTGGAGGCTTCTTTTAGTTCTCTCCTTCATTTACAGAATATACTCAATGTTATTTTAATCTTCCTACAACGCTTCCATGCATAGGCAATGATCAGTTCTCCCTTGCGAATCTCCAGTGCTGCTCCACTTTGCACAACTGATAAACATTTAAATAAGCCTTTTCAAAAAAGAATAGCATACTAAAATTATTAACCCATTAATGGAGTTAAGAATTGCCTGACAATTCATCTTTCTTCAAACTAGGTCAATTGCAACATTTATCTGATCAATAGCACTGAACTGGTCTTATCTCTGAAATACTGGATGTCTTACACAGACAAGTTCAGAAAACATTGGCTTCAGCATTACCTTTACCTTTCTTACATATATATTACACTTGCTGCCATTCCTCCCTCTCTTTTTCTTTCTCTCTCTTACACACATGCACTGATTCACCTCCTAAAGCAGTCTTCTCTACATAAAAGCAGCATTGCTATATTGTCTCTTCCATTGAATCCTTTCAGGGAAAGAAACGAGTGCCAGTTGCCTGTAGGAAGGTAGAAATGTTCTCTCCCCACTTATAAAATCTCCTGTTTGTAACCCTGGAAGATCTGTGTGACAGATTTTAAAACTGTGCTATGTACATGCACAGGAAAACTTTTACTGGTCATGGTTTAAACCTTGCCCAGGATAGACTTCAGACCAGTATGATACTGGAAGGAAATTTCAGATTTAAAGGCATGGAGGGACCATCTGTGTAACAGGTTGAAAGTAAAAGAGGATAGCTGTTAGAGGCTCCATATAGGCTTCAAATGTAAGAATAAATCCTTGGAGACATGGATTAGTGGAAGAGGACAAAAGAAGCACTCAGATATGGAAGGTACATTAAATTCACCACAGAGTGATCATTTTCACATGTGCAGCTTAGGTTTAGATCCATGAATGCTGCATATAACTTCATGTACTGTATGCGATGTTTTCTGTGACTGAAATGTATCCTCTTTATTTCTTTTTTGTCTTTTTCATTCTCTACTGCTTTTTCTTTTCGTGATGGTTCATGCACATTCAGTCCCAGTCTCTTCTAGGAAGGGAGAGCTGGACAGCACCTGTTTGACTAGCTGAATATGGCCAGTTGGCTGGGCCTCCATCATAATTTAAAGATCTTCAACCTTGTCCCCCCACCCCAGCTGTGTTAGAAGAGTAGGTTAGTTCAACAGACAACTGGTTATATTGACTCTACTTGCTCATGAGTGACACAGAGCAGAATTACACTGTCAGGGGCATATGAAACACTTAAGGCAGAATCAAAACAGCCAATGTTTATCAATATGCTTTTTCCCAAACATGTAATCTAATAACTTAGGCTAATGCCACATAATTTTTTACAACAACCAATGCTGAGGCCCTTAAACTAAGTTGGGGAAAAGACTTCTATCTAATTGCAGAAATCAATAAATTAGGCCAGCAAATACCTAAAATACCTTTGCATTTAACTTGTGGCATATTTTGAAAAATACAGTTTAAATGGTTGCTCATCTGTATTGAGTACTGCATGATACTCTGTATTTGCCTCAGCAGAAAAAAAGCATATGGTTTTATATTCCATTCTTGAGAAATACAAGATGACCTTGCAATTAAAGTCTCTCATAATTCATTGAAAAATGGGGCAGAACTAAGGCCGCATATACAACTTTTTCTTTTCCCAGTATCAGTTAAATATTTATGTTTTTCTCAACATATTTTTCTTAATAAAATATCAGTATATATTAACATATTTTAATATGGATATGTATATGCATTGCATACAGCAAAAGACAACATGGTGACAGAAAGGATAAGGAGGTATATGACTTGCAGAGACAGTATTGTTTATGATGTGTCCTTAAGCAAGCAGTGATGAGCTGGCAAGTGAATTGTGCAACATGTCCCACTAACATAACAAGAAAACCTTTAAAGACCCTACAAGAAAGAAGTTTTGTGTTACTTTTGGCATAAGTTACAGAAGCCTGTTTCATGAATATTTTAGATTTGCTGTAATATTTTAATGTCATATAGTTTGTTTTTTTGCTGTCTTTCATTTTCAAATTCAAGTTTTAAAAAATTTCAACTGCAAAAGTCCAAATACTTTACAAACACTCCCTAATGAAACTAAATAGTAACCCTATGAAATTATAAAATAGTAGTACCATTAATTAAGTTAAGAAATGGCATGATGGAGATGTTTGTACTTGTTCCTTACAAATCTGGTTCTAGCTGAATTCACCCTAGGTCACACACAAAGCCTGTTTAGAGCCAAAACCAGAATTAGCATCTCTAGACTTGTACCTTTTTTCCTTAATGATGCTTATGCCCATTTGACTTTAAGTATGGTCATAAAGTGGTCAAATTAATTGGCTATTTAACATTATTCAAATGAGAAAAATGAACTAGATTGTTAGTCTTTTTCAAATAAAAGAAAAAAAAGAAATTTGTAATTATTTATTGTTCATTATTGGCTAAAGACATACAAACTCTTTGTAGAGCTTATTATTAACCATGTATTCATTTAGGGCCAGATTTTCAGCCTAAGGGCTCACTCACACAGCCTGTTTGTCTGCAGACCAGGATTGGGACACAGAAGTTGGGTAACTGTGCATGGAAATTGGTAGTGTGACATACAATAATCTGACCCGCACACATTCAGGCCTGGGTTTGTATTTTCTACAGGTGTAAATTCATGACATTTCCTGAAATTTCATGAAATTTTGCCCTGGCTCATTTTGGTGATATAATGGATATTAACCTGTAAAAAGGAATATAGGCTAAAATATTTATTGAAATGTCCTTTAAGTACAGAAGAATAAGTGTAAATGCTGAGTGATCCTGGCACCTCATCTGTAAGTGCATTCTATAAATATTAAGTGTTCATGGAATCATAGAATCATAGAATGATTTGGGATCGAAGGCACCTTAAAGATCATCTAGTTCCAACTCTGCTGCCATGGGCAGGGACACCCTCCACTGGACCAGGTTGCTCAAAGCACTATCCAACCTGGCCTTGACACTTCCAGAGGTGGGGCATCCACAACTTCTCTGGGCAACCTATTCCAGTGCCTCACCACCCTCACAGTGAAGAATTTGTTCCTAATATCTAATGTAAATCTACCCTCTTTCATTTTAAAGCCATTACCCCTTGTCCTATCCCTACATGACCTTGTGAAAAGTCCCTCTTCAGCTTCCTTGCAGGCTCCCTTCAGGTACTGGAAGGCTGCTATAGGTCTCCCTGGAGCCTTATCTTCTCCAGGCTGAACAACCCCAACTCTCTCAGTTCGTCTTCATAGCAGAGGCTCTCCAGCCCTTAGATCATCTTCATGGCCCTCCTCTAGACTCACTCCAACAGGTTCATGTCCTTCTTATGCTGGGGGCCTCAGAGCCGAATGCAGTATTACAGGTGGGGTCTCACAAGGGCGGAGTAGAGGGGGAGAATCACTTCTGCTGGTCATGCTTCTTTTGATGCAACCCAGGATACAGTTGGTTTTCTGGGCTGCAAGCACACATTGTCGGGTCATGTTGAGCTTCTCATCAACCAACACCCTCAAGTCCTTCTCCTCAGGGCTGCTTTCAATGCATTCTCTGCCCAGCCTGTATTTGTACTTGGGATTGCCCCGACCCATGTGCAGGACCTTGCACTTGGCCTTATTGAACTTCATGAGATTCTCATGGGGCCATCTCTCAAGCCTGTCAAGATCCCTCTGGACAGCATCCCTTCCCTCCAGTGTGTTGACTGCACTACACAGCTTGGTGTCATCAGAAAACTTGTTGAGAGTGCACTCAATCCCACTGCCCACATTGCTGACAAAGATGTCAAACAGTGCTGGTCCCAATACCAGCCCCTGAGGAATGCCACTTGTCACTAGTCTCCACTTGGACATCGAGCCATTGACTGCTACTCTTTGAGTGTGACCATCCAGCCAGTTCCTTATCCACTGAGTGGTCCATCCATCAAATCCATGTCCCTCCAATTTAGAGACAAGGATGTCACACAGGACAGTGTCAAATGCTTTGCACAAGTTCAGGCAGATGTCATCAGTTGGTCTTCCCTCATCCACCAACGCTGTAACCCTCTCGTAGAAGGCCCAAATTTGTCAGGCATTATTTGCCCTTAGTGAAGCCATGTTGGCTGTCACCAATCACCTCCCTATTTTTCCATGTTCTTTAGCATAGTTTCCAGGAGGATCTGCTCCATGATCTTGCCAGGCACAGAGATGAGACTGACTGGCTTGTGGTTACCCCGGTCTTCCTTTTTTCCCTTTTTGAAAATGGGGTTATGTTTCCCCTTTTCCAGTCATTAGTAACCTGAGTGGACTGCCACCACTTTTCAAATATGATGGATAGTGTTGCCTAAGAAATGATACCATTTATCTGTTCTGTGAGCAGAATTTCAACAATAATTGCACCTTTCAAAATATTAAATAATCTAAATTTTTTTTAATTGCAATGTTGTTGTCAGAACCCTTCCTCTAACAAATCCACATTTTGTTTATTTGTCATCACCTAAGTGAGCATATTTTATGTCATGTATGGACTTAAACCTTCAGTTTCTACTGTAAAAAAAAGTCACTAATTTTTTTTTTTTATTATTCCTCAACTGGCTGAAAATGTAAGCCATCTTCAGATATTCATAGTCACAACTGTGGAAGTTAATTTTCTGAACATATCTAACACTATGCAGAATATTTTTTCTCCAGGCTTTGCTGGTATACTGTGAGAGCACATCAAGTAAATGTGATTTCCTTTCCTTGCCATAACACAGAAACACGAAGGACCTTGATATTATTTTGATTGATGAAAAAATCAGTTTATGATATTTTATGATGAAATCAATTATTTAAGAGATATTATGAATGAATTAATTTTGAGGGAAATACATACAAAACTTCATGAAAAATAAAAATAAACTGGAATATACCCAGAACTGACATTTTTTCTCACAGTAATTATTTTTTTTTCCACAGACTACTTTAGAGTTTTATGTGTTTTGTTAGTTTAAAATGAAATTCTTAAAAGAATAACTGTTTTCAAGTAGACTATGTAGCTTTAAGGATACTATAAGACTGCATCAGAAAAGGGTTAAACACTCCCTTTCTAACTTACATATCAAATGGGAAAACCAGGAATTTTCCTTTGGAATAACCCAGTGATAAATACCCTGGCAGGTTAAGTTCAAGTAGTCTTTCCCTGAAAATTTGTGCGTATTAGCTCCTAAATCGGAAGTTTACACATTATTTTTCTGCTGGGGTTCCACATCCATAAATCTGTCCTTCTTGGCCATCTGCCTTTTCCACTGACTATCTTACCCCTGGTTAGGAGCAGATTCATACCTCAGCAGTCCAAGATGTTGGATAAAGCAGCAATGATGCTAGCATGTAGACTACCAATCCTTTTCTTTATAAACACATACTTACTCATAAGAGTATATAAAGAAGTGAGGCCCAAAAGCCCTAGGGAAAGAGGGTAAAGTAGACTTGCTCATCTTTCTCAGCTATATCACTTTCAAGCTATTAGTGTTGTTTGTTCTCATCCAAGTAATGTTAAGTGTATTTAGAGAAGCATTTTATGCACAGTGTTTTGTGCTGAATATGGTAGACATGACTATTTTTGTATTACTTAGAATTGCAAAAATGTTTATTAAAGATTTTAGGCATATCCTTTATCAGGCTCTTAAATTTCACTGAGTCATTCTTGATAAATTCCTTCCAATTACGTAAGTTAAGGAAAGCATAGGTGTGCAGTGACATTTGCACTCTGTGTGTTGGTTTACAACCTCTTTAATTATAACTAGTCTCTAAAGCACTTTCACATACCCTTAAATATAGCTGATCCTTTTTATATAATTTCATTTGGCTGTTAGTGTTTGGAGAATATCCAGCAAAGCACTTCAGCAAATTCAATAAAGTACATACTCTAATTAATACAAAATCCAATAACGATGGTAAACTGGTCTTCCTAGAGAATGGCTGTTAAGACATCATAATTTGACTATTGGCATAAATATTTTTAGTGAATTACATAACAACAGTAGGTTAGAATTCATCCTAATTTAAAATATGAGCTTTAAATATGGTGCTGTGTATGCAAATCATATTAAGGCTACTATACCTTAAATGTATGAGTAAGCATATTGCAAATTTATATTGCTACTTGTCCTCTGTTACAACTGCAGAGGATTAATTCATATGTAGTTTCACTTCAAGGTTTAGCTTTACGTTTACTTCAATAGCAAAAATGCCAGAGAGATGCACTGAGCTGCATCATTATTCAAATATTTGTTCCAGTATTTATATTCATATATGACTGAGCATAGAGGAAAAAGAAATGGTATCTTTCATCAACAGCCATTAAGTAAAATCAAGCAGTTAAGGCAATTTCACTTTCTGACACATATACCCACTTAAAATATCTATTCTATATGTCAAACCAGATATTGTAAAAGTGGATTTTAATGGGAATAATGTATCTGACTTTATTTTAAGTGTACCTATCATTCTATATTTGACAGGCAGCATCACAAGACTTTCTAACATGCAATAATTTTGGCATTCTTCTCTGTAATGACCTGTCCACCCAGAAGTATCTCTAAACTAGAAGAATGAATCTGGGTCTGAACAGAAAAATAAACTCCTTGCAATCAGCTTGTTTTCAAGAAGCTTCCAATGTTATTATTCCATTAATAATGCATTTTTGGTTGTCAAAACTGATCAACATCATAGTATTTTCCTAGATAGTGTTTATTATAAATCACTTTGCGACAATACACTATTTTGAGGTGGATAAGAAACAAACATTTTCACTGTCAACCAGAATTAACAGTCAGGAAGCTATAGTCTTTTAGATGAGGAAATAGGAAAATTAGCATACAGAGATCTGTTTTAAAATATCAGCATGTACTTATTGACTTAAAAAACGAAAAATGTGTAACCAGGCAGAGAGATTAAAGTTTCCTGAAACATTTCCTAATTGTTTTCGTTGGCTAATTAGAAAGTAATGTTTGAGCGATAACAACTTTTTTAAAGTCTCAGTCAGGGTTTGTATCACATGTAAAATAGATATATGAAGAACTCTCTTAAGAAATCAGAATTGCTTAAAAAATCAAACTTTACTGTTGTAACAATATGTTATTCTTATCCTCAGACCTTTTAAAATCCTGTTGTTTACCTGTTACAATAAGAATTCAATTTCCACATGATGTTTATGTATGTTGAATAGAAGGGAGACATTCCATCAGAGAGATCCCCATTGCTAGAACAGATGGGCATTGTCTCAGTACTGTTAAATAGGGCGATGTGGAACATTTTATTTCACACATAAAAAAAACCCTAGCAAAATTAGCTCTTTTCAGTGCTTTTGACACTTTGGTGGAGAAAATCTCCTCTCACCTGGGGAGATGAGTATAAGCCATCTGAATCAGTTTTGACTTGGGGAATTCTGTATGTAAAAACTGACATTTTCTTTTTTTGGTTTCCCACCCAGTGCCCCAGGTCCCTAAAAAAACCTGTTAAATGCTAGTGAGAAAAAAATGGTGATGTTCCACCCTTTTTTGTCCTATGTGAAAAATCAATATTTTCATACTAAATTAAATTATCTTTATAATTTCAGTTAGATAAATTGTGAGTGGCTTCTGCTCCTCAGTAATGACAGTATTTGGCTTTCAACTCTAGATTTCAAGAGATCTCCATGAAGTTGGTCAAATGTTATTACTAAAGGTGGGAAACTGAGTCACAGGGAGACTGTGGTACAAGTAATGCAACAGGCACATGACATCACTGAAGAACAAAGTCCAGGCTTTCTTGTAGGCCAGTTTTGATCCCCAACAGTATATCCTAAAGAGTTGAGGTATCCCGAGATAAAAATAACACAGAAGTCATAAACCACAGTTCTTACTGGTATATTACAAACTGCCAGGACACTTCGTTGCTAATTATCTTCAGAGTTCCAAAAACAAAGTTCAGAAAACCTCAAAGCATTTCCCTTGGGCTCCCCAAACCAGAGGTGGCAATTCCCTAACTAAAATCTTGGTAAAACAGTTTTGAGCATTGTGCTTTCATGTCTCCACACATCAATGAACGCCTTCCAGTTTCTTTGCATGCTTTAGACCAAATTAGTATCAACTGGAAAAAAAAGGTTTGCATTGCAAACTTCCTTCTAAAGAATACAAACAATCCAGATGACTGTTTCCTGCCAGTTATCCTGGGTTAATGAAACCTTGTTTAAGTGGTAGTAAAGAAAATACCAGGCCTGTTCAAAAAGATACTGCACACTGCTACACAAGCCTTGCTCATCACACAACATTTGGTCAGTCAATGCTTTAAGCGACTCCAAAAAGCAGCCTTTGATATAATCTGGTTATCTCATCTGCTAGATTCCTTCATTCTACTGTTTTTGCCCTCTTTATTCCATGTTCATGGTCAGAATAAGGCAGAAAGAGCTGACAGGTTCTACCTGTACCCAAATAGGTAGGTGTTTACTTAATTCAGATGGGTAAATTTATCCCCATATCCCATTAAATTGTTTCCTTTTGTAGATAAATAAATAACAGACAATAGCTAAGTGAATATTTCATCTCTGGCAGCAAGCTGATTTCTGAACTGATCCCAAAGCTTCATTCAAATATTGTGATGGCTCAGTCTAAACCACCAGCAATACACGCTAATTTGTTTCATTTTCTTACCAATCAATACCCAATCTGGGGTGCTGTAACCAGAGTCCAAATAAGTAGAAAGGGACCCCTGCATTAGAAAAAAGGACTGCAAAATCCCTAAGGAAAAATGTTTAGGTATTAAGGCATCTATCATCCCAGATTTATGCCAGGACAATTAAAATGTTCACATGTCTGTATTGAATCACTTTTACTTGGGTATCTTTTACCATGGACAGTATCTCTGCAAGCAGGATTACACGTAGTTTTTGAGTACATGACATCTCCATTTTCATTTTAAACATATTTTAAACATATATTGCCTAATACCCAGCATAGATGGATTAATGAAGTGCTATACAAAGCGTCAGTATGCTCACCACACCGGTGAGTACAGGAGTTGTTAGTCAACTGGGGAAGTATCAGCTCTGAAACACATCGATCCTTAGTCTTAATGAGTGATTAACTTCCAGCGTTGCTTTTTTCTCTGTCAACAATGTTACTTCTCTCTGGTTTTCCTTTTCTTGTCCTGCATAGACAATGTACTCTCTCACAGCCCAACAACATTAATATTCTATAAAGCAGGGCTAAGGTCCCATGGTGGTGGTTCATAAGGCTGGACCCTGGGTTGGATCCCTGGTAATCCCTGGACTGCAGGTTACATGGCTCCTTTTGGGAGTCATCAACAATGAGAAGTATCAGCAGCTGAAGCCAAGTGTGATTTCTGTATTTTGTGACATCTCTTTCACAAACCACACTATATATCTATGTTTTCACATGCATGTGCACTCTTGATCAAAGTAACACAATTCCAAAGCACTAAATGCAATACTTCTTATGATTTAGATAATAACTGCATGAAAATAAAGAATTTAAATCTACATAACACCTTTATTAGTGCTTGTAACTTTTTTGAAAAATGTTAAACATTCAGCAGCTTTTAAAATTTTTTTAAAAATGGACAAGAAATGCTAGGTTATTTTTACAAATGCTTTAAAAAAGTCTACAAAAACATATTAAAATACTAGTTTTTTCAAAAAAAGAAAAAAAAAGAGTCCATTCTGCACCTTGTGAGAGGTAACAGTTTTCATATGAAAATTATTAATGATTTTTAAACTTTTGTCTACCTTTTAAATAAATAGAATATTGCAAGAAAAAGAAAGTCTTTGCAATTTTTAATTCTATCAGAATTGTCAAAGAAATATTTGCGAAACTGCATATGCTGCTAACAATATATTAACAAATACAAAAAAATGTTTTACTTCTTGCTGACTCCTGAAAGATATTCAGACCAACTTTAGCAGCCTAAGACTCTTGCACAGTGCATCCAAACCTGAATATTTAACATTCGTCTGTGATACTTAAAGTTTAACAATCATTTTTCCCCCTATACATTTTCTAACTCAGAAAAGAGGGTTCAGGTTTGAAAGAGAGCTTTGATTTGTACAAGAACACAGTAGCCTGTTGCACTCCATTCCGATCTGAGGGCTGTCACTTCTTCCAGCCATCAAGAGACTTCTGAAGAACCAGAAACCTGTCAAGTACTACTCTCTGTCAAAAAGCAAAAAGGAAATACACATTTTGATCTGGAAATTCATCTCAGACCAGGTATGTGGGCTTGCTGATGACAATTGCCTCTCCATGAGTCTATAAATGTTTTTCTTGCATGGTTACATGAACCCTGTATCTGTATCAATCAAAGTGTACTCAAGTATATGACAAGATGTTGAACTTAAGAACAAGTCTGAAGTCCCAGCTGGTTTTCAAGTTAAATACAATGTGAAGGAGGTAAGAGTTTCTGACCAGAAAATAATTGTCTCATTGTAAGAAACTGTACTAACACAAGGGGCGAAAAGAAAGGAAAAAAATTCCAATCAGAACCTACTTTTCACAGACTTTGCAACTGAGACATTTAAAAACAAAACAAAAAACAAACAAAAAAACAAACACCAAAACAAAGCCCACAAATAATTTCAGATATTATAACCATAACAAGGTAATGACAAGCATTTCATTCAGGTACAAGTACAGGGTTACACCGTAGCTAGCACTGGAAGTGAACTATGACAGTGCAAAATGAAGTAATGCCTTTAGGACATGATAGGCCAAGCAACTGACCTACGAAAATTTGACCATAGGAGGTCAAATCTACTCAGGACAAAGTTTTTGTGACAACTAATATTACTACCAACACATAAATTCTTTGGAAGTCCTGATTTAGCCATCGCAGTGCAAGAGTAATGAAACTAGTCAGAGGCTTGTCTGTTGGAGATTTACTCAGTTACAGGTGGCCTTTGAGAAAATTCATTCTTGTAGAGGACATTGGAGAGTTGTTGGCTTCTTCAGCTGGTAAAAGAACAACCTTCCAATACCAGGTAGCAGCATGTATCTAAACCCAGTAACTTGCAAACATCTTACCAAGCAATTAGAACAATTATGAAAAGACTGAGATATATCATCATTTTTCTCTGGTTGCTAGCTACATCACAACTGACTGCTTAGTATTTAGTGAATGTATGAATGTATCAATTCTTAAATAGTGTCTGTTTCAATGTGTAATATTTCATTGCAGAAAGGAAATTATCTTAGAAAATTATTGTATATAACAAATTTTTCCATGTGACAGATCCTTCATTTTCATTTTAGATGCTGTCTTTTCAGCTCCTTTTCAAAGACTTACAATGTTTGAGGTAAATAAGTAGTTATAAATCAATGTGTAGACAAACTACTTAGAAGATATACAACAGAAATATTATTAATAGGATTAGATATTCCATATTTACATTTTTGGTTCAAGAAAGAGAAGTTTTGGTAGTTTCTTAACTGCGTTAAGAAATAACTGTGCTACACATGTATAAGCTGAAAAATACTGTTGTGAGACGCTTATATTTGACATATGGGAGAAGAGTTCATTCAGGCTTTCAAAAGTAGAAAAATTATATTTCCTTATCAGGGCCCTTCCCCTGCTGTTCCCTGACTGGAGAGCTGACTAAGCAGGATTCTCCAGTGATGATTATTTCTCCTCCACCTGCTGCCTTCATCTCACAGGAAGGCAGGCAGCTGTTCGGCTTCAGATCTGTTGGTTCATGGCACTGGTACCCAAGTACTCTAGTGCCTTTTCTTCAGGTCCCTTCATTGCTCAAGAAGAACTATCACATAAGTCCCGGCAGCATTAAAATCACATGTGGACCATCTCCTTGGATCAGTCCTCCTTATCCAATGTGTTTGTAAAGGTGCTGTTGCTGTTTGTTGCCACCCTGGTTCTCTGCCACTAATGTTAACAGTGATAATTCTCTCTTCTGGTAACTTCTTCACCTGTTGGCTCAAGCAGTACTTTGTTCACTGAAAAAAAGAAAATTGTGATGTGGTGTAGAAATTAATATACTGCATTCCAAAAATGATTCCAAAGGCACTTTTCTTGTGACACTTAAATATATGCCTGAATAGCCAAGCTGCTGAATAATTCTTAAACGTTTTGGTCCAAGGACCCTCTGCTTGTGTTTTCAGCTGTGCCAACTTCTCTTTTGATCTTACTCTTTCATTTTCAACATTATCTTTTTTCTTTTTCTCTATCATAGCAGAACGCTTTTTTCTCTTTTATTTTTGCCACCTCAGTCATACAGCTTCTACAACACCAAGAGGAAGGGCACAATGAATCACAAGCATGTCTTGACACTGGTGTTTGCCTAGGGTCAGTAATAAAAGTTTCACATCCAGAAGCAGTGACTATGAGGATATCAAATACCAGCAGAGAAAATTTACTTTTTTGGAGGTGGGTTTTGGCCAAAACTAAAATTGCTTGACTGTTGTAGCGTTTCAGCTCCACTGAAAGCAATG
This sequence comes from Sula dactylatra, assembly GCA_013389905.1. Taxonomy (NCBI): domain Eukaryota; kingdom Metazoa; phylum Chordata; class Aves; order Suliformes; family Sulidae; genus Sula; species Sula dactylatra. Next base: position 6,436 of record WEKW01007581.1, on the reverse strand, counting down.
TTAAAGATACAGATACTGAAAAGATCCAGAAAATGCAGAAGTTAAGGACACATTAAGGGCATATCTTACACTGAGCTAAAATTCAGTATGGCAGTTGTAAATGCTGTTCTGGTCTGCTCATTTATAGTATCTGATACATTCATACTATGTTCATTTATAACATTCATATTACACAACTTGAGCTTTGCCTTCTTTATCAGATGTATTGCACTGCTTTCCATCAGTGGTCATATATTATTTCTCAAACAACATAGACACCCACACTTATTTTATCCTTAATATTATATCTATGTTTACCATATGTGCTGGTTTTGGCTGGGATACAGACAAATTTCTTCATAATTTTCTTCATAATAGGTAGTATGGGGCTATGTTTTGCATTTGTTTGCATTTGTTTGCTGAGAACAGTGTTGATAACACAGGGATGTTTTAGTTACTGCTGAGCAGGGCTTACACAGAGTCAAGGCCTTTTCTGCTCCTCACCCCACCCCACCAGCGAGTGCCTGGGGGTGCACAAGGAGCTGGGAGGGGACACAGCCGGGACAGCTGACCCCAACTGACCAAGGGGATATTCCACACCATATGGCGTCATGCTCAGCATATAGAGCTGGGGGAAGAAGAAGGAAGTGGGGGACATTTGGAGTGATGGCATTTGTCTTCCCAAGTAACCGTTACATGTGATAGAGCCCTGCTTTCCTAGAGACAGCTGAACACCTGCCTGAACACCTGATGGGAAGTAGTGAATTAATTCCTTGTTTTGCTTTACTTGTGTGTGTGGCTTTTGCTTTGCCTATTAAACTGTCTTTATCCCAACCCATGAGTTTTCTCACTTTTACTGTTCTGATTCTTTCCCCCATCCCACCAGAGGGACAGTGAGCAAGTGGCTGGGTGGCTCTTAGTTGCTGGCTGGGGTTAAACCACGACACGATAACATCTGGTTGTTCAACTGCCAAAGATAGCCATGTTTGTATTATACACAAGGCAAGAATCTTTTTAGACAGCCAGAAAGGGCTGCCCATTCCTACCTACAGGTAGGTAAGATACAGGCATCATTAAAACTAGCAGCTGTTCAAATGCAATGTCAATAAAGTAACTTGGGATGCTGCAACCCTCTCAGTTATATTATTTCTGTTTGTTCTTCCCTGTGCCTCCTTGTTAATTCCATATGCACAAACACACTCCCTTCTCATATTCCCTATTTTCTCCCTGCCAAATGCGGATGTTTGCATTGCATTGAGTACTCAGGCAGGTGAACCTACTGAGGCCATATAACTGTTCACATAATTGTTCATTAAAATTCCAGTTCCCCAATTTTACACTTTCAAAGATTTCATTTACAATTTTCTGGTGACAACATGGTATCAGGAGCTCTGTTTGTCTTCTCCTGCCCAAGTTTTCACTATGCAGTGTAAGAGAGGTCCAGAGAGATCCAGTATAATTTCAAAGGACGGTTTGCAAACAGAGACTTGCAGTGCCTCTTTGAAGCAGAGATTCCAGAGACAAAGATCACCTTCAGAAACCCTCCAGGATGTAAACAGAGTCAGAGAAACAGATCTTGGCAGCTCCTCCAAGCCAAAAAGCCTTCACAAACTGACCAGTATTTCAAGCTATCAAATAGGGTATTACGTAGAATAGAAAATGCCTGATCCTGGTCACATGCTACAGCCCCAAGCTTTGCTCTATCAGTCTGTCAGCCTTTCCTCACAGGTAATTTCTCAAAGATAATGCAGTTAAATCTTAAATTAAGCAAATATTCTAGATGATTTCTAAATTTCTAGAGAAGGACTCATTAGTGAAACAAACCCTGTATAGCTGACAATCCTGGGATTTTCCCAGAACTACCATATTGTGACCAGGCTTCTAGAAAGCTCAGATATGAATGGTTGTGGGGGATTTCAAGTAGGGAGAATAGGCACATCACTCTTCAACTGTAGCAGTTCCAAAAATGCAGTGTCTTAATCAGAAACTCTGTGTCACACAGGGATAAGGTAAAATAGATGCATTTGCCTGCTGTTCAGCAAAGGTTGCAGGCAGATTAATTCAACTGCTCTTCTCCAAAGTCTTTTCTTTCCCACTGTCTTACTACAGCAGTTGAAATGACATGCTGTTCATGCAAAAAGCTTACCTCAAATGCTACCTGCCCTTTCCCTACCCTATACCACAGTTGTACTATGCCTGGAGAAAACAGGCTGAAGAGAGGTCTCCTGTAACCACTGGTCTCAACACAAAATCAACTAGAGATTCCAGTCAGCATGGTAAGATAAAAGCTGCAAACTGTGGCGTTGCTAGGCAGATGTGTCTGAGGAGCCTAACAGGGCAACCTGTGGGGAATTTAAATGAATGACAAAATTGTTCTTTGTCTTGTCAAGAAGCTTCAAAGGCTGATGAAATCCCACTGATATCTCTTTGCTCCACCCAGAAAAGTCTCTGATAAGACTATGCATGCTTAGAAGAGTTGGCCAGCAGATGATCCTGAGAAGACTGGTACCTCTGCTTCCAGCTGGAGAAGTGCCAGTTGAAGGGCTGGGATTTTGCCCAACCAGTGGAGCTTGCACAGTTTCTGCTATGTGAATAGGAGAATATGCCAAAGTGGACTGCAGACAAGAAGGTCTCCTTTAGGAAAGAAGTGTCTGAAATAAAAATATTGCACAAGCTCTTCCAGGTTTCTTTTCCATTCAGGTCCTTAAAGTGATGACCAGGCCCATTGAGAAGGGTCCCTTCCCTAAGGGCCTGCTGTGGGAACTCATGCTATCACACTCACAATTAGACACAGTAGGGGTGGCAGAGAGCACTGCATTTCCATCACTGCCTGCCAAAAATATCAATGCTTGTTTTCCATCATGGGATGAGAAGGAAAGAGTTTGAGTGATTGCATGATATTTCTGACTATTTAGGGTGTCCATTGTGCATGCTTCCATCAGCATGATCTTAATTTTAGATTTGTGCATTGCAAAGTGATTTACTGCTGAGGAAAATCACCCATTGGGGTCATAAAATTCATTCCAGAGCCTGATGCCAACATTTTGTGCATAAGCTGGACATTCCACAGACAACTCTGTCACCTCAAGAAAGAAAAGAAAAGTTCTCATCCACACCCAGGAAAAAAATTTTTCTCCATTCTCTGCTGGTGGTCCCAGATTTGCAAGATGTTCAGTTACTTGGTGCTAGACACACAGTGCCAGAAGCACTGCTCAATAGCTATTTTATGTTCTGTAAAAGGTACCTCTCCCAAGCTCTCCAGGTAAGCTACAACATTGCTCAGAGAAGTTCACACTGTCCTGGGTTTCACATAGTCCAAGCTGTCAAGGGTCTCTTGCTGACTAGCAAGGCTCACTTCTGCCTACACATTAACTTGGCCAAAACCACTTGTCCAATCCGGCTCCTCTTCCTTCCATCCATGGCTGAAGATGCCAAGGTCATGAAAAGGTGCCAAGCATAGAACCCTGATATCAGCTGCAGAAGAAGACTGTAGGATTTATCCTGTGCCTGAGCTTACCCTGCCACAAGGTTGATGTATACGCTAGGTGCCTGAGACAAAGGTGTGCTACAAGGAATCCGAGAGTATGAGCAACATGTGATAAGAACATACATCAAGCTTTCTATCAAATATAGTTTCAGTAATTTGTTGTCTGTGTTTTTGTCTTTTTTACTTTTCAGTCTTTCTGTCTCCTGTAAGCCTCAGAGAAGTTAATTTTATAATGTCCTTACATTATGAAGATATATTATCAGAAATAATAGCTCAAGACCATGACCTACAGGGTCCTATTAGAAATAGAACTACTTGCTGATCATATTCCATTTATTATTACATCTTGCGGTTTGTCAGATAGACAGTTTTTAATTCACTTAATGTGTGCCATGTTGATTTTTGTATCCTCCTTAACCAATGCCTTCTGTGTATGAAACCAAATGTTCTGTAGAAGTCTAAGTCTATTTTATCAATATTATTACCTTATCAACCCAACTTGTAATCTCACAAAAATATCAAATTAATTTGACAAGATCTATTTTCCATAATGCCACATTGATTGGCATTAATTATATTTCCCTCCTTTCATTATTAATCGAGTCTCATACCAGTCATCCTATTGTTTTCCTCAGGACTAATGTCAGGTTAACGCAACTGTATTTACCCCACTTGTTTACCCTTTCCTGCCCTTGTTCATTTTCTTGTAGTCTCCTAGGAGTTCCACATTATTCAAATAATTATAAAAAGATTGTTTCTGTATTGCATCTGAAACAGAAATTTTTTATCATAACCCTGATTCTTTTCCTAAAAAGTAGAAATATATAGTAGACACTTTTGCCTTTTCCTTATTATTATTGGCGAGCCTAAACGTATCTGCCTAGCAATGAGCATGTGTCACTGTGAGGACAATATCTGTTTCAATTTACTTAAAAACTTCCCAGTTCTTCACAGCTAAACATTCTTTTCTCTTTGCATCCTTTCAATTCCTTTACCAGACTCCTGTTTTTCCTTGCCTCTATATTTGTTGTAATTAACTTCTTTCTTTCAACTGCTATACATGTTTTTATTATTTTTCTAGCTTTCATCTCCACTTAACTTTACTGTTGTTTTCATAACCTCTGGTTCCTCCTTTCCTCAGTTGTAACACTGCAATCTGGGAGTCTAATAAAATGTTATCAGAAGGTTCCATATGATTATTTCTTTTTTCTTGTTCAGTCCTTTCAAAAGATGTTCTTCCTAATTGTTTTCAGCTTTGGCAACTTGATCCTTGGGCTAAGAGTCCAATTTAATAAAATATTGAAGAAATTGTGAGCTGGTCAGGAAAGCCTAACTTTCTGGAGCCTGATATCCACAGCAGATTCTAAACCCAGAATTAGGAGTGCATTTTTCCTCTAGTGTGCCAGTGGAGGGCTTGGCAAAGACAGAAGTCCGTGTTAAGCAGAAAGGTACTTGAAGCTAGATGATAATGAACCTTATGAGTAGAGATCTGTTTGAAGCTCTAGCATTTCTAGAACTTGGGTGTACAAATTATGTTCTCAAACATTACCTGTCATTTATGGTCCAGAGCCCAGAGCTCTCCTAAAGGTTGGTATCTACTTTTGCTCTTCCCAAGAACTGAGCAACCTTCCCTATTTTTTTCAAAAGATGACAAGTATTTGCAATAATTTTTTACATAATATCTAAGCAGTAAGAGGACTTTCTCAGAGAAAAGGTAAAAATCAGTCAAGATGATTTTAAGCTTGTATGTCCCAATCAGCACCCTAATCTCAGTTTTATATATGATTTTTAATTACATTGTCTCACATCAAAGAGTTATCAGAATAAAACTAATCCACAAAGTGGATATTATTCCAGAGCAGAGCCCAGAACATGAAGTTAACTCTGTCTATGCTCTGATCATACTGTTGGAGCGGTGCCCCTTCTTACCTGCATGCTTCTGATTCCGCATAGATCTTGTATTCTTTTCCATATTTTTCTACAGGAAAAGTGAATACTCCTGTCTGGACTATCATAGAATCAATGCATTAGGGGGTTTCTCCAGAAAGTGTGGGAGTGAAGCCTTTCTAAATCATCTGAAATACATTAAAAGTCTCACACTTCCTTGCTGACTGATATAGGTGGTAGGGTGTTCAATCACTTATAAAAGACAGCTTTTGAGACTGCTTTTTGTGAATACACTAACTGATGGTTTATTTTTAATTTCCAAATTTTCTTCTTTAATTTCAGTTGTGTTCGAGGTGCTGAAGGTGTCATCTGCTTAATTTCTTGAAGCAAGTTCCTCAGGGTAAATGTAACCTTATTACACAATACAGAAGTGATGGCGCAGGGAAGCCTTTGGATTGGAATGAAAAGTCCTTTGTCAATATATGTTCTTACTGAGCTAGGCAGTCACCTACCTCACGTAGGATTTTTGGGCTGCAATTTTTAGGTTTTGACACTCAAAGTCTTCCTAGATTCCTGACTTTTTGTCTTTATTTTGATAGCTGGCACGAGGTAGTCATTCTGACCGAAAGGACTGTTGGAATTTGTTTACATGTAATGGAATTGCTCAAGTCGGGCTAGCTTATATCTACTTGCCATTA